>BMAO01034567.1:0-76690 GCA_019973975.1 Trichonephila clavata
TAGAACTCGATTTTTCTAAAGATCAATACATACGTGCCTATCAAACTCTATTCGTTGGGACAGATCGAATGGGTCAAGACAGAGGTATATTTATTTCTAGAAAGAATATAAAGATTCAAATACATTATTTGGATTTAACCTCTCACCAGATTTATGTTCCTCAGGAGAACATTTAAGTTTGATAAAACATAGCAATTTGCGATTAGAACTAAATTCAGCAAATATTTAGAACAAACCGTATGTGTTATCGTTTTCGCCGAGTTTGAAAATTTAATCGAAATAAACAAATCGAGAAATATCTTGTATGATTTCGGAAATTAAAGAATGGATGGAATGCAACTGTTTACAGTCTTATCTCAAGAGAAGGCCACGTCCCCCTATTCCAAGGTGTTTATTCTAGAGATACAATCCCTCCTCTGCAAGAAAACATGTGTGCTATTGTAAATTCTGATGACTCATCGCAGCCTGGAACCCACTGGTTAGCATTATTTGTGAATGATAAAAGAGAATTAGAATTTTATGACTCGTTTGGACAACCTCCTGCATTCTATAACATTAGTACTACTACCTATTTAGATGTATTATGGAATTCCAAAGTGTTTCAATCACCAACATCCAATGTTTGTGGACAATACTGTATTTACTTCTTATTCAAACGCTGCCAAGGCTATTCTATGCATTATATTTTAAATCAATTGTATATAAATGATTATATTATGTATCAATTTGTAAAGAAGCGATATGGTGTAAGATTTGTGTTAGAAAATAAAAAAATAAAAAAAAAATGGAATGAAACTAAATATTTGTGTCTTTTATTTTTTTTCTATTATATTCTTTTATTTTTCCCTAAAAAAATTACTATTTTTTTTTCTATGATAAATTTTTTTTTCTCAAAAAAAAAATTAATATAATTTTTATAATAATTTTCCCCTTAAAAAATTCATATTTTTTTCTATGATAAAATATTTTTTGTTCCCTAAAAAAATTAATATTTTTTTTCTATGATAAATTTCTTTTTCTCAAAAAATTAATATAATTTTATTTAATTATAATTTATTTGAAACTTTTAAATTTTATTAAATAAGTATATTTTCACCTGCAAAAGAAAACTGTTCAAATCATAAAGAGACATTTTTTTTAAATCAAATGATTATCATTTATTTCAAAGTTTCAACCATGCATTTCTGCGAGCATACATTATTGGTTTTTTGATAATTTTGTTATTCTTATACAATTTTTATTTACATCTAGATGTTTCGGTAAATTTACATCATTCAAAGCACTTAAAAATACATATCTTCCTTCAGGTGCCGATTTTCGGTTCCGTAGAAAATCATTTACGAGGAATACAATATTACTTCCTGGAATAACAGTATTTTTGTAAATAATTTCACCATCAGAATTCCAACTGAAAGATTCTTGAAGCTTTAAAAACTGGAAAATATCTTTTGCTTTTTCTTTATACCTAGGTGGAACAATTCTAAAAATTTTATCCTCTAACACTCCTTTTTCTGTCTTCACATTCTGCCCTTTCTCTGTCTTCACTATTGAACCTTTTAGATTTTCGTTTAATGATTCCATTTCTTGATTTTCCGATACAGATGTTTCAGTTGGAATTGATTCGGACTCTTTTCGATTTTCAACAGAAAAATGTGTATATTTTTGTAAAACTTGTAGATAGAGTATTGCTTTTTCTTCTTCAGTTAAATCCTTATTATGGAGAATGTTTTTCATACGTTGATCAAGTTCCGATAAGTGTTCCGCTACTTGAGCTCTTTCTTCGGGTACCAGTACAAATTTTTTGCTAAATTCCATTTTGAATTAAAGAGCTGATAACGGAAATAGCTGCTGGTAATAAAATAGATAGGAATCCTTCTCCTTTTTGAATTAAAATTTTCTTTTTCTCGTAAAGAGGTGTTTTTTTGTTAGAAAGCTTTCTTAAGCTTTCTTTATAGGGAGATAAGCGATTTTTTTAAATTTTAGTCAACGATATGTTACCACATAAAACATTCAGCACGCACTCACACAAAGTTTTTATTTCTTTCTTTGAACACTTTTTCAAAATAGATTTTGAGTTTTTTGTTTTAGAAATTAATTTTAAGAGCTCTAAAGTTTGTTCAGAACACACTGGCATCTTGCGAACTAATGAATATTCATCTAACAATTTGAATCTATTAATTTGTTTCAAAGTAATGGGTTATCGAGGTTGATATACATAAAAAACATCTCCAGGAAACATACCTGTGCGCACACGCAAGGATTCATCAGTTTCAGGTTTTAAATCAATAAGTAAGTATCCGTACGGCTTTGATGTGGTATCTGTGTAACATTCTTGAAAAAATTTCACTTTACGAGGATATAATTGGCGCCCTAAATGTGTTATTTGGGATTGATCTCTTCGATTCTTAAATAATACAAGATAATGAGCGTTTAAGGAAATTTCTCTAATTTCTTTCCCTTTATGAAAAATATTCTGTACCACAAAAATTATACTCAAATTTCTGTGATGTGAATATTTTACAAATAATTTTGTTAATTGGGGATCATTCCCTAACTCGCCCATAAGATCATCTATAACAATTAACGCATCCGAATACTGGTGCACATTAGATGGAATACCTTCATGAAAGGAAATATTCGACATTTCTTCATATAACTTTTGATAAACCCCATAACACCAAACTATTTTTTTAGGAAAAGGTTTAATCATTTTATTTTCAATTAATTTTTTAACGAACTGACTTTTACCGCTACCAGATGGTCCAGCCAAGATTAAAGTAAATGGATGAACCAATTTGAGAGAATCCATGATTAAACTAAATAATTTTTATCAATGCTGCTGCTATTTATACTACGAGACAGTTAATTCTATAAATTTTATTTTGCGTGATAACAAAAAGAAAATTCATAAATTCTTTCCCCTGTCCATAATCATATTATGTTGTATCCTGCATTTTCAAGTTTTGATTCATTATCAGATAAAAGTGAGACCATTCAGTACAGTATTTTCTCATAGTATTGTAACAAGGTAGCATTGATCCCCTATTTATGTCTAGTTTGATGGATTAGAGCAGCTTGGAGGCAAAACACGTGGTTTTCATTGTTTCGTCTCGACGTCAGTGGGTCTGTGGTTTGAATGGGCAGGACGAAACCCCCCTGCTGATCTATTCACATACCCTGTCTGACTTTGTAGACTGACGCCTCGGAAAACGGCGGGTGGTAAGGGGTCGGAGCGTGACGTGTGCAGATTTCCACTGCGCCAACCAATGAGAAGTGATGAGGGGCGTGTACTATCCACCCCCCAGGAGTTTAAAAGGAGACCGCGTTGATAACATGTTTCAAATAGCCCATTCGCTCCGTCGAATATATGTACAGTGCCTGATCGTCACAGAGTAGCAGAACACAAAATTTGTTTGAAGATTTAGTAGTGAGTAGCAACGTTCTAAAATTTCTACGGCTTCATTATGTCTACTTGCAATATTTGTGGAAAAAACTTCGTTCGGCAAAGTGATTTAAAACGACACATTGACTCTGTGCATTCAACAGAGAAAATTGTATGTGAGTTTTGTGATACATCCTTTACCCGTAAAGACAACTTATTGAATCATTTGAAAAATAAAAGCTGCGAAAGAAAGTTGGAGAATGAAGCGGGAAAAAGAAAGAGAGTGGATTTGTCTGTTTCAAATAGGAAAAAGAAAACACAGTTGTCCACATCTGCTGAAAACTCTACGGCTGTTCCTGAAAACTCTACGACTTCCCCAGAACATTCTGATGCAGTTCCTGAAACCTTTACGGCCGTTCCTGAAAATTCTACAGCTGTCCCAGAACATTCTGCTGCTGTTCCTGAAAATATCTCCTTACCACCAAAAGAAAGAGAGAGTGCTTTTCAAAAAGCTTATAAAACATTTGATCTCCATAATAACGATAGTTCACTGGGGATAAAAGAGTTTCTACTCTTGAGAAAAGAAGAGACACTCTTAATTTTTCACAATGAACTCAAAACTTACAAATCCTTGAAAGTGAGTAAATGGGTTCATTGCATTTACTCGAAAGCGACAGATGCCGGAAAAATGATAAAAAACGTTGAATTTAAAACGCCGAATAATGAAGTATTACAAGGAACTAATCTCGCCAGCCTTTATGACAACATGTCTGAGAAAATAGTGAAAGAAAGTGAGGATTTCGAGGGTAAAGACTCGGGCTGGACACTGGACGAAATCTTAAGACTCGAAGTCCGCACAAACCGTTATTCTCCATTCAGAGGTTCATCATCCTTCATCGAGGTGCCGAAGCAGATCGCTGAAACTAAGGCAATCATCAATGTCATCAATAATGAGGACTCTCAGTGCTTCATGTGGTCTATTCTCGCAGCTCTTTACCCCAACACCAGCAACCTC
The DNA here is from genome assembly GCA_019973975.1 of Trichonephila clavata. Lineage (NCBI taxonomy): Eukaryota > Metazoa > Arthropoda > Arachnida > Araneae > Nephilidae > Trichonephila > Trichonephila clavata. The sequence goes on from BMAO01034567.1 coordinate 4,398, forward strand.
AACAAAACGTCAAGTTATGTCCCCCACATAAATAAGTTGAACTTTGATGGAATATCCTTTCCAACACCGCTTAACGAGGTGAAAAAATTTTCAAAAATGAACGATATAGGAATAAATATTTATTCTTTTGAAGAAGATTTAAAAATATTTCCTCTCCTCATCAGTGATATAGTGTGTGATAAACATATAGATTTGCTTTACGTAAAAAATGGAGAGTTTGGACATTATTGTTTCATTAAAAGCTTATCTCGACTTGTTTCCAAACAACTCTCAAAACATCATCATAAAACATTTATATGTAAAAGATGTTTAAGTGCTTTGCAAACAGAATACAAACTTCTTCAGCACAATGAGATGTGTATACATAAAAGTCCTGCAAGAGTAGTAATGCCGTCAGAAACTAGTAAGTTTTTAAAATTTAAAAATTTTCAACATTGTTTAAAAATACCCTTTGTTGTATATGCGGATTTCGAGTGTGTAACTAGGAAAACTGATACTTGTGGTCCTAATCCAAACTTTTCATTTACTAATATTTATGAAAAACATGTCCCGATAGGTTTTTGTTATTTTATCAGTTATCAAGGGGGGTATTATAAAGATCCAGTAGTATATAGAGGTATTGATGCCCCAAAAATTTTTATTGAAAAGTTAGAAAAAGATGCAATAGAAATGGATAATATTTATAAAAAACTAAAACCATTATTACCTCTTACTGAATCAGAAAAGCAATTGTATGATAATGCTAAAAATTGTTATGTTTGTGATCAAACCTTTCGCGAAAACAATATCAAGGTTAGGGATCATAACCATGTGACTCAAAAATTTAATGGCCCTTGTTGTAATAGTTGTAATTTAGCAATGAAAACCCCTAAATTTTTGCCTGTTTTCTTCCATAATCTTTCTGGGTATGACGCCCATATTTTTATTAAGGAGTTAGGATACGATAAAAAACAAATTAATTTAATTCCGAACACCGAAGAAAAATATATTTCCTTCAGTAAAAATATTTCAAATGATTTTCAGTTAAGGTTTTTAGATTCTTTCAAATTCATGTCTTCTAGTTTGGAAAATTTGATAAAAACACTAAAAAAAGATGAATTTAAATATATGAAACATTATTTTGATTCAGAAAAAATAGATTTACTTTTAAGAAAAGGAGTTTTTCCGTATGATTATTTTGATAGTTTTGAAAAGTGTAAAGATTCTTGTTTACCACCTATTAGCAAATTTTACAATAAACTAAATGAGGAGCCTATAAGTGTAGAGGATTATAATCATGCATGTAAAGTATTTAATGAATTTCATTTAAATAATCTTGGTGAATACTGTGATCTATATGTAAAAACAGATGTCCTATTGTTAACAGATCTCTTTGAAAACTTTCGGAAAATATGCATGCAAACTTATAAACTTGACCCCTGTTGGTATTTTACCACCCCAGCTTTATCATGGGATGCTATGTTATTACATACTAAAGTAGCTATCGAACTGTTCACTGATTACGACATGCTTCTTTTTATAGAAAAGGGTGTAAGAGGAGGTATAAGTCAGTGCTGCAATCGTTATGCTATAGCTAACAACAAATATATGTCTAATTTTAACCCAGATGATGAGATAAAATATTTAATGTACCTTGACGCAAATAATTTGTACGGTTATGCAATGAGTAAATATCTACCCTTAAAAGATTTTGTTTGGAGTGATAAAAATTTAACCGAACAGGATATTTTAAATTTATCAGATGAATCCGATGTAGGTTACATCTTGGAAGTAGATCTTGAATATCCCTCCGATTTGCATGACAAACATTCAGACTTTCCCCTTGCCCCTGAAAATAAGCCCCCACCTAATTGTAAAGAACCTAGACTTTTAACTACTTTGGAATCCAAAACAAAATATGTTCTCCATTATTCTAATTTAAAGCTATATTTAAAATTAGGGTTAGTCTTGAAAAAAACTCATCGAGTTTTAAAATTTTTTCAATCTCCTTGGCTTAAAAATTACATAGATTATAATACTAAATTAAGAACTAAAGCTGTAAATGACTTTCAGAAGGATTATTACAAACTAATGAATAACAGCATATTCGGGAAAACGATGGAAAATGTAAGAAGAAGAGTAGATATACGTTTATGCTCAACAGAAGAGCAGGCTCGAAAGTTAATAGCGAAATCAAATTTTAATCGACGCACAATATTTTCTGAAAACTTAATGGCCGTCCATCTAAAAAAAACCCAAATCAAATTTTTGAAACCAATACAGGTAGGAATGGTAATTTTAGACTTATCAAAAGTTCTAATGTATTCTTTTCACTATGAGTACATGAAGCACCGTTACGACTCGAAAGTAAGGCTCATGTATACAGACACCGATTCCTTTATCTATGAAATAAAAACTGATGATTTTTACAGTGACATGAAAAATGATATTAACTTATATGATACTTCAGATTATGATAAAAACAACATTTACAATTTACCTCTAGTGAACAAAAAAGTCATCGGGAAAATGAAGGATGAAAACAAGGGAAATATTATGACAGAATATGTAGGATTAAAATCGAAAATGTATGCCTACAAAACAAACCATAAGATTGAAAAGCGGTTAAAAGGAATTAAAAAACAAACTATAAAAAATAAAATAACATTTGAGGACTACAAAGCCTGTCTTTTTAATCAAAAATTAAAATATGTTGACATGAACTTAATTAGATCCAAATTTCATTCAATACACTCCATAAAGCAAAACAAACTTGCTCTGTCCTATAAAGATGACAAAAGGTTTATTAATGATGATGGCATTACTACGCTTGCCCATGGACATTGGTCATTGATGAATTTAGACCTATTCGATGAGCAGTAAGACATAAAATCCAATGATGACACAATAATGTGATTTTTGTAATGTAAATAAAAGATTGTAATGTGAAATGGAATGCTGCTTTTGTAAATAAACAACTTACTTTGTATCTTTTTGTGTAATCCTTATACTGAAATCAATTTTATAATTTGTTGTTCTCCTGTAATGTATATATATATATATATATATATACAATTGTAATGTAAAACGCAATACAAGATGTTGATTTCTGAATAAACAATTTACTTTGTATCTTTGCTGTGTATGTGTAATCATTATACCGAATTAAAATTTACAATTTGTTATTAAAACAATGTATAATAAATATTTTTTTTTATTTCTATTCAATTAAAAAATATTTTAACTAAATGGTTATTGCAATGAATAGTTATACAATTTATACTCTTTGGAAAAGGCAAAGAGTTTGCTTTAAGCACATAAACATAAATTTTTCCTTTCTTTTATACAAAATATATTTAAAATATCACTTATGCTTAACATACTAAGATAATTTGTTTGAAAGATGTATACTGATATTTATCTTTTAAAATGAAACTATTTCAACATAAATTAAACTAGAAAGCAGTATGAATAAAATTAACAATATAACCATATTTATAAAAAAAAAATTATTCTTTTTGCTTCAGATTTATAAAAATAAACTTTTTTTAAAGCCAACAATGTATCCATCCGCTCTAAGCATTGAGATAATTTCTGACGTAGAATTCAATCGCCGTCTTGTAGAATCAAGATCAGACAAGCTAAGACAAGTTCAATCGTAAACCGTTCACACGCTGATTACGAGTATTCTACGTCACATTTTTACTGTGTATGTGTAATCATTATACCGCATTAAAATTTACAAATTATTAAAATAATACAAGTGAAATATTTTTTTTATTTCATTTTAATTAAGAAAATGTCGCCATCTGCTTCGCCTGCAAAATTAAATTCATGAGATTATAAACCTAAGTTTTCTTCAGGTCTGCATGCCTTCATAGGACAATGGTTAGCGTAACTGAAAAACTATTGTCCTATGGAGACATTTTGTTCTGGGGCTGTGAGTTTGAATCTGGATTTACTATTTTTTTTTATTTGAGCGTTATTTTTTCAATCATTTTAAAATCTAATAATTAGTGTATAGTTTAACCAATAGGTGGCGCCATGAGCACTTTAAACATTTCAATAAACTTTTTTTACACATTTAAAAAAACAACTCAACTTAGCAGCAGGAGGGAAACAACTCAACAGCAGGTGAAAACAACTCAACTCCCCCATCAACTCGAAAACCAAAACCATAGCAGGAGGGAAACAACTCAACTCCACGCAGCATCCACAGAAGGGAAACAACTCCGCGCCTGCGCCTGTGCCTCCACAGGAGGAAAACAACTCAACTCTGCGCCTGCGCCTGCGCCTGTGCCTGCGCCTTTACCGCAGAATCGGCTTTTCTTACCTACTACTCTCTAATAAAACTGGCAGTAAAAACAAAGATAAACACCTGTGTTTTCTTTTTTTTCTAACTAAAAAATATCGAATCCCGGTATTGAACTTTTGGTCCGATATTGCAATTCCTACATGCGATGACACTTGTAGGTGTTTGTACCAGAAATCAGTTATTTATTTGATGATTTATTGGTCCTCTTTCACATTTTATACATTATTCTTTTTAAATTATTATCCTAAATTTGCTAGAATTTTCATTATAATTTAACGAATTTAGATATTTCATTTCAAATTAATAATGAAATCAAAGAAGACTTACCTTGGTCACAGAAAATTCCAGAGAAACCCAAAGGACATTTGCATCGCTTGGATGTTTCTTCCAACACACAATGTCCACCATTTTCACATTGCAACTCTAAACAAGTGTGAAACATTTGATCAACAGATGGAGTCGAAACAACTATGGTATTCATCGGCTGAAAGACATCATTATGACTGACTGCTTTTGGAACGTTGAAGGAATTAAGTGAGCGACTTGCTGAGTTCTCATGAAGGTATTCATACGATAGGACTCGGTTATGTGTCCTTGACTTCAAATCCTTCTCCAGGGTCTCAAAATTGATTTCGACGCCATCATTTAAAGTATAGGCACGACTTTCATCGTCAAATGTATGAAAAGAAGAGTCTTTGTCATCTGAATTTAAAAAATCTTCTGATGAAGTTCCATTCTCCATCCACAGCGAATTATTACTCCTTCTTAATTTGGAATTTTCTGAAATTGAAAAGGGATTTTTTTCTTAAGAATACGCTTTAAAAAAACTTTTTACATAAGAAGTAGTACTCTACTTTTTAGTATTAGTCTTTCAATTTTTGTTATAATTCCTTTTTCCATGAATTTTGGAATAATATTTTACCTACGAAATATTTCTTTACATTGCATAAATAAAATATTTTCAATATCTTCGGGCATTCTTTTGTATTGCATAGCTAAGATTCACTGACATAATATATCAAAATATTGTTTATTATCCATGAATCATCCCAAGAAATATCTTGTTCAAAGTAAAAGGATTTCATTTGTTATCAAAAATAATTTTATATCTAATTGCGATTTCTTTGAAAATGTTTCCAGATTATTTTTGCTTATACGTATAACGCGTTAAATATATTATTTTGCAGATGAGATTAGGATTAAAATATAGTATTCTTATGAATAACATTATAATTGAAAAAAATCATTTATTTTTTGTTAGTATTTTAATTTTTAAAAACGATTGGTTAAAATGGACGTTAAATTTTTTACTAATTTAAAACCTAAACATTATATGAAAAAGCATTGAACAGGATTAATTACGGGAAACATATTGTATAATCTGAGAGAAGGAAAAAGGATGATGTATCAAACACAAACGAAATTTGATTTATTTTCTATTTATGGATCAGGAGTGGAGAATCCGTGACCTTCTTTGTTATTGAGAGGGGGGGGGGGTACGAATCAATTCCAATTCCTCAGAATTTTTTGTATATTTTAATTTGTATCATTAAATTAAGTCAATTAATATAATTACATTGTAAGCTCGTTTAAAATTTTACATATAACACCAAAACTGATACCAAAGATCAGTTAAGACGTTGGAGGAATGTAATATAATCTGTATAATACCGTTACAATGACAAATACTTCTTGATTTGATTGATTAAAGACAGATGAGAATTTAAAAAGCTTTTATTACGAAATTCATATTTTTTCATCCTAAATCCCCCAAAAGTTGAAATGATTTTTTCATAAAATAAGTTATATGAAGAAACATTTTTTTTTAAAGCCAAGAGAGAGGAAAATAAGAAGCAGAAAGAAAAAAATACCCGAACTATACTATTGAAATTTCCTATTGAAATAAAGACATATTTTATTTTTCTTATAAAGCTAAAATGAGGTCATAAAATTATTGATTGTTAATATTTTTCAATTAAAATATTACATAGATTTTCAGACGTTACTTTCATTAGATATTTTAGAATGATTATTTGTGACTGGTTTTGCATGAACCACGAAATAAAGTTTAGTTTAAATTTCTTATAAGTAAATGGAAGTTAATTATATCTAAAGTCACACTTTCAAAAGTATGCAAAAAATGTTTATACTGTAAGAATAACATGTAATTTAAAAAAGAGAAATTATTCGAGATTTTATCAATAGTACTAATCTTAACATAAAAGACGCAAAATGCGCACCTTATATTACATTTAAAACAACGAGAGGTAGTTAGTCTGTCCCTTCCAGTTAGTTAATCTGTGTCTAAGAAAAACGTCATGATTCTGCCAAACAAGGATCGTTCATTGTTTGTAAAACTGTTTTATAAGGTGACTGTGTGTGTGCATCAATTGCTTCAAAGTTCCCTACATTACGGGGTATAAAGAAAAGTTCTCATCCGATGCTTGTCAAAGGTCTGCAGATGATGATTCATAAATTTGAAGAGGCTGGTCCATTTGAAGACTGGATTCGAAGAGACAAGAAATCTGGCAAAGGAAAGAAATCAATTGATTCCGCATGAGTGGAAGATGAGACTAGCATTGTAGGAAGTGTGATGAGCGTTGACGTGGAATACACGGGAACTTGTTAGAATTGTAAATATGCCTATCGACACAATTCGTAAAAAATTATAAAATATCCTAAAATAATTACGCTCATTTTTTAGTTGCTCCCTTATGACCTGTTAATACCAGCAACTTCTGCTTTATTTCTCCCTACGTAGATGAAAGAGGACAATGCATGACCACGAAACATTTTGTGGACAGATGCTACCCATTTCTATCTCGAATGTTTTGTCAGTACTCCCAAGCAATTAATCTGTTAGCAAATGATGACTTGCTATTTTACTCAGCGAATGTTACAGAACTTTTTGGCGTGGGCCATTTATCGTTGGGTAATTCTTTTTCTAGGAGAAAGACTCTGCAATTTCTGGTATATGCATTATCAATAGTGAATGATATGAAATTTTTTTGCACAATAAGAATATTCCAGAACTTGAACAGTGCTAGAAGTGAAGATAGAACAAGTGAAGATAGTAAACGTTTTATGCTAGAAGACACTCCATTGCTCATCACAAGATAAGTAAATGAATTTCTGAATATTCAACTGAACAATGACAGAATTATTAGCGTCAGATTCTATCAACCCCGCTGTCATGACAGTGGCGTAACGTACACCCCCGCAACCCCCTCACTGCGGGGGGCAAGGCGTCTAGGGGACCCAAAGCCTGACTGGCGCCATTAACGAATATTTTCTCAAAATTCGCTTTACAATTTTTAAAATCGAATTTTTAAGTGATTTTCAATTTGCGATCTAAAGTCATTCAAAATCAAATCTTTAATACGCTTATTAGATATCTTTGATCCAATAACCAAATCAGAAAACATTTTTTTTATTTGCTGTAATCCCCGTGACGAGAGAGAGATACTTTTCTTCAGCGGGTTTTCTTTTTAAACCTAAATTACTGACAGATAAAACAAAAATCAGACAGAGAATTGGATAAAATGCCTAGGAAGATATAAAAATCTGCATCACTTTGATTATTACAGTATACCTTACATTAGCTGTAGGGAGGGGAAAAATATATGATTTACTTTTCACGAAGCAACAAATCGCCGTATTTGCCCCCCCCCCCATGTATTTCATTTTCATTTAGCGAAGTCGTAAATAACATACATCTGATACCTTTTTTCAAGTAAAAGAATATTACGATACTTGGAAAAGCACAGGAAGGATTAAAAATTAAAGTTTGGTCTAGATTTATGAGTATTTAATCAAATGAAGCATAATGGAATGTATCAGTTTTTTATTTCTTTTTTCATGGAATCGTTTTTGCATCATTCAAAGAACTATCTTTATTAAAAGTTGCAGTATTTATACTAGAATATATTCAAATTTTAGATCAAGATCATCCAGGGATGCTGAAACCAACAAAAAGGCACACAGACACACACAAGTGATACTTTTTTTTATTTCGTAAGAATTTCATATCGAAAATTATTTTACAGTGCCTTAGTGTTCGTTTTTATTGAAGTTACCAGGTTATCTGTCATTCGATTTCACATTTTAATGAATATTATAAATGCTCTCTAATATTATACATTATTTACTTTGTTTACTCAGACTCCGTTTGATTTTGTATTCAGTTATAAGTTTTATATTAAATATTTTTACGTAAGGTGTAAAGGTACATTATGTTATGGTTTGGCAATCTTTTGTACATATGCATATATATGTATACACTTGCTTGAAAAAGTTGCGTTCACCCGTAGCAAATCATACAGAAAAGGTAAAATTTAGAATATAATTTTTTTTCTAAAATATTTCATGAATTTGTTTACCATTATTTAAATATTGAGCATGCAAGAATTCGTTAATTTTGAATTAAAACTACATAAGATAACGGGAGTTTTGTAGCAAAGTAAACAAATCGTAGGCAGAAAAAGCGTGCGTTCACTATTTGAAATATTCTTGATTTTTGAAATTTTTATCAACAGGTGTTGTAGGTTAACCGAGTTTTTGCATTCCGTTATCAAGTAAAATAGCTTAAGAAAGTTGTGACGCAAAAATTTTAACATTTTTGTGAGATACGAAGCAATGGAAAGATGGAAAAAGTCGTCAAGATATTGCCTGATTCGTTGAACGGCAGTATTCATCTGTCCAGCGTGGTATTAATATCCTTAAATCTACAGGAGTTTACACATCCAAACCCCGTTCAGGTCGTCCATCTAAACCAGTGATTCCCAATGTGGTCTATATTGACCTCTAGGGGTCTACGACGACCTGCAAGGGGTCCACGTCAGCGAAAAAATAATTTGGGGGTCCATGAGGTATAAGTGGGGGTCTATTATAGTGGCTCTCATTAAACTGAATCTTAAAAGAATTAATTTTAATTTTAAAAGAAAATTTAATCAAGTGAAAACAAAATTTTACCTATTTAACTGGTTCATTTATTAAATTTAATGAGGTAAGTTAGCACTCTTACAAGATGACAGTATAAATTTTATTAAAACAAGAACCATTTAAGCGTTTCTTTCCAGAAAATTAAGCTACAGAAGTATAATACTGGAGGTCCAAAATTTTCTCAATTTGTCACAAACAATCTGTCAGGACCTTTTAACCTACGTTCAGCATTTGAATGCATTTTATTCAGATTTTGAAACTAGATTTGAGAATGCGTTGACTATGGTAAATACCACAGCACAAGAAATGAATTCATACGGTCACAATTGGAAAAAAAATGTCACATTACAATAGGAACTGATTGGAATAAGCTCTAACGAAGATTTTAAAGTGAAGTTTAGAAACGGACGTCAGCAATTTTGTCTTTAAAAAGACAAACCTGTTATTTGTTCCGAATAATGGAATATCGAGAGAAAGTTTTTAATTGCTTTTCTTAGTGAGAAGGAATTTTAGTGTGGTTGTCAATCTACAAAACAAAGAAAGAAAGGAACATAAAAAAAACTGGACACTACTAACAGAGGAGATTTAAGTTTAACCTGACAAGATTGATACCAAAAGTTGAAAATTTGTTATTGTGTGTAGCACCAGATTCATCCCTTCCATTAAAATATTTTGTTCGTTGTTTAGTTATTTTATATATTAAATAACTTTTAATTTTTATTTAATTAACCAGTGTTTTTTGAGTTTTAAACACTATACTACATTACGGTTAAAAATTTAATTCCTTTAAATTAGTAGTAGTACCATTTGTCAAAAAGATACATAAGTTGATAAACTTGCGAAAATTCAATATTAATTAAGCAGGGGTCTACCCAAAACCAAAAAACATGGCAAGGGGTCTATGAGACAAAAAATTTAAGAACCTCTGATCCAAACTCACGAACTGAGAAAAACTAAGTATGATATCCTTGGTGAAAAAATCCACTTTTAAATACAACTCAAATAGAAACAGACATTCACGAGAAATCTAAGAAAAACATTTGTGCGGATACTGCATGAAAAATCTCGAAGAAGGCCGGATACTGTAGTCGACTGTCTAGCAGAAAGTCTTATATTTCAATGACCAACCGGCTGAAAATGATAGCTTTTGCAAAGAAACATTCATAAGCCTCCGGAGTTCTGGAGGACTATGATATTCTCCGATGAGAGCAAATTTTGCATTTTTGGCATAAAAGGTCGTAAATTGGCATGGAGAAAACTTTGCACAGCGCTTCAAAAAATGCATTTAGAACCAACGGTAAAGCACGGCAGCGGTGGTGTTATGTTGTGGGGGCACATTCAGGGACGTACGCCTAAAGGTATTTGTTGAAGCCAACTCCTGCCCATACAACGTTTGCGTGTCTACACCAATAATTATGTGTTATTTTTATAAGACCACTCGTAATCGCGATCGGACAGCATGTATACCAATCAAACAGGAAACTGTGCTAGATCTGGTAAAGAGCAGTCCTAGTAGTGTATGATGTAACGTAAATAATTTGACGCAACAGCGCAAGGAGGATTCTAAAGAGCTAAGACAGGGTTGGGCAGACTTTTCAACGGTACGAGCTACTTCTGACATTTTCAAGGTGTTGCGGTCCACCAAGTCTCCAGTCTAGCAGCCATCGGTGTTCCACAAGTATGTTTCTATAAGAACGCGTGTCTTAGTTTTTAGTAAAGGCAGTTTCCACAAAAAGTCTCGGCGGTCCACCGCTCGATCGCGATCAACTTAATGCCCACCCCTGAGCTAAGACATGCGTCTATATCACTTACAGCATGTCCCGTTACTGGAAGAATGTGACTTTCAACCTCGTCAGGATTTTTCACAGTGGTATCTGTAGAAACGAGCTGTATATCCTTGTTTCCCAGTCTCCATGTTGTTCACAGATGAGAAGTATTTCTCGAGAAAGGTTATATTTATCTAAACTCATAACAAACACGCCTGGGGGATTTTAAATCCACATGCGATACGTACTTAGACCGCACAGACACTTTTCAGGATAAACGCAAGGGCCAGCATCGTAGCAATAGCCTCTTTAGGCTACACATGTTGCTCGATCGCCCGAAAGGTTCAGACTACTTTATGTTCTTGGAACAAGTGTTACCAGCATCACATTGGACACGTACACATGCAGTTAGAAAACAAAACATATTACCAACAAATGTATCCCTTTTACAGCAACTTAACATTTCTTTAAATTAAATCGTTTGCGAGATATAACTTTTAAAAATTTTTAATTGCCTGCGTTATTTCATTTCGTACAACAGCATGCCAGCAATTCTTCTTCTTTTAGCCATAAGAACTCAAATAGCACTAAAAACTATCTTACGAAATTTAAATGTTTCGTATCAGCATTTAGAAGCACCTCCCTAAGACTTTTAAAATGTTGGCGTCTTCAATAACTTCCTTACTCGCATATGAGCAGTATTTGACTTTTGTTTTTATGTTTATGAACAGTGAGTAATAAGCTCCTCTTCTTCTACTATTTTGTGTTCTTTCCCCCTTATGTTTTATTTCTAAATAAAGGCGAAATGAAGATTCCCACTCGAAACCACCACGCTTATTCAATGGCCCCAGGAAGGCGTTTCTGCGTGCATTCTTAGGTGATTTCCTAAATCCCCTCGAATTTTGTAATATCATATAGTTGCTATAACTTCCTGAATTTTAAATTCTTTTACTTGGCACAATGTTATGAATTTTAACCCTCTAAGCGTTATGCACGTACAAAGCTGCCAGACTAAAGATGCTTCGAAAAAGCACCCAACTTGTTTCCTCGACTTCAAGAACGCACTTCAAGAGCGTGTGAGCCACATTTTTGCAAAATCCTTTATCCCCATAAATGTTTAACATCTTGAAAGATAATTTAAAGTTTTAAAAAGTCCCAACGCATAAATAAACTGTAATATAATTCACTTTTGGCTTTATATTAATTTGAAGCTGTAACAAGTTGGGGGTGGGATGGTAATCTATTATTTTATAGAGTTGGACAAATTATTTTTTTAAGTATCTTCTTTGCTTGTTTAACTCACATTTTTTTCTTCGCCTTAAAATAATCACATGGAATTAAGTTTTTATAATATATCTCTCTAAAAATAGCTATAACTATATTCTATTGCTTCATTTTTCTTCTTTTAATCAATGCTTTCAGTTTTTAAAACATGATTACTTACTGATTATACGGTGTCAAAAAAAAATATGTAAATAACCAAACGCTTCAAAATTTAAAACCTTTTAAACTTTCCAACTACTAAAAATGAATAATTTTTAAACTTCTGCATCAAGTTATTTGAAAAAAAAATTTCTTACGCTTTGATAAAAATAACGAAAAAATAATAATAATTCGGATGCATTAGTTTTTTTAATTTTCAAAACCAGGTGTTCAGGGCATCTATGTATTGTTAAGATACACCGAAAAGTACAGGGTGTCCCAAAATGACCGCAAAAACTCTGCACAGCTAGATTCCTCGTTGGGAGTACATAAAAACTGCCCAAAGAAGCGTTCCTGTACGATCCATAGTTTACGAGAAAAATACGAAAAACAAAGTATGATGTCACTTTCGGTGCAAGAAAAAAACACTTTATTGAACATATCAACAGCAGTATATGCACAATTTAAGGCAGATATTCAAAGTGTCTGCCGTGCATGTCGAGGCAGGCTTAAACATGCCGTGGAATGGCTGTCATCACATGTCGCAGCACCATGGGGTCTACCGAAGTACAAGCAGCATGCAAACGAGCAACTAAGTCCATTTGTGTTGTCACTACGTCTCGATACACCAGTTCCTTGAAATGGCCCATAGGAAAAAATCCAATGATGTAAGATCTGGTGAACGTGGTGGCCATAGAACAGGACCCTGACATCCGATCCAACGGCGGTGGTATGTGATATCCAGCTAGTCACAAACAGGAGCACAGAAATGCGCCGGAGCCCCATCATGCTGGAACCAAAGTCCCTGTATTGCCGCTAATGGTATGTCATCGAGGAACTCTGTTAAGACCTCATTGAGAAACACCAAGTACGACTGTCCCAAGAGCCGTTCAGGCAACAGATATGGTCCAAGCAGGCGATCCCCGAGTATGCCGCCCCACACGATAAAACACCAGCGTTCCTGATGTTTCTGCGGCCGGATTGCATGCGGATTGACCTGGGACCACATATGGCTGTTGTGATGGTTGAATACCCCATCACGAGTGAAACATGCTTCATCAGTCCACGGGATATGTGCAATGAAACCATTATCTGTGTTCTGTTGCCGCAACAGCCATTCACAGAAGGCCACGCGTTTCTGACAGTCCTCTGGTTTCAGACCTTGCACGGTTGTGTACCGAAATGGGTATAGCCTCTCAGACCGTAAAAGCCTGTGCACAGTACTTTTAGTCGAAATCATTTCACGGACTAGTGAGCGTGTGCTATCTCGGGCTTCTCTTCTACCCGGTGCAGTAATGCATGCGCCTGTGCTACCGTCAGGCCACTCCACGGTATTCCAGTATCGTGAAGATTGGCTGTTGGCCAGACGCATCCCGTATTTCGCAGTCTGTTGTCCATCCTACGGATGACGTTGACATCGGGAGGACGGCGGGACGGATATCGACGAGCCAACTCCCTAGCAGTTCGTAAGGCATTTCCTTTACATCGGCCGTACATCAAATACATGTCGCAGTAGTCACGAACGGAATACATGGCCACCATACGAAGACAACCGGTAGCTGCAAGATGAAGCCTTTTAAAAACCAGTTCAACGGCGGCTTAACGTCATTCCGCGGATATAAGTACATGACGCGATATTCACGGCGAATGTTTTAAACACAATCATCTGGAATGATATGCAAATACTGTTGTTGATATGTCCAATAAAGTGTTTTTTTCTTAAACCGAAAGTGACGTCATACATTGTTTTTGTATTTTTCTCGTAAAACTATGGATTGTACAGGAACTCTCTTCTTTGGGCAGTTTTTATGTACTCCCAACGAGGAATCTAGCTGTGCAGAGTTTATGCGGTCGTTTTTAGACACCCTATATGCTTCAACTTCAGTTTACTTCAAAGAGAACATAAATGAGGGTTTCCCACAAATTAATATTTTTAACTTGAATATTTGATCAAAAAGTAAGAAAAAATTCCGGATGCATTTACAGTTGACATTTACGCATATAAATAAATATAAAGATCAATTTGAAATCCAAGTATAAAAAATATCTATTTTGCAAAATTCCTTAACATATATCTTTTTTAAAGGCTAACTGAAAAACAAGTAATTAAAATCTGGATATATTTTGTAATCTCAATCATACAAAACTAGGAATTTTATATTAGAAATTTCATTTGAAATTTCGAAAAAAAAAAGATATATATTTATGTATTGCGCACACGCAGTTAAAAATTATCTACCATGATACTAACAATTCTTCGAACATAATATTAAATTCAAATTTTAATATATAGCACCTTTAGAATTTTTAAATATATTTCATAAATTTCATACAATTCGGTTGAAAAATGCATGGTAAGAGCAAAAAATTTGATGAATATACAATCAATATTTATGTAGAAGCAAAGCTGAGAAGCTAAAACATCGGAATGAAAAATTATGAGTATATTTACAAATGTTTTTGAAATACTTATTTTAAAATTCAGAAAATTTATACTTTAAGTTATACTTAATATTAATTAAATAGTCAGCATAATAATATAATCGTTTGAAGATGCATTCATATACTATTTAAAAAATTATAAAAGGCATTGTTGCGAATTTCATATAATTTTAAGCAGATTGATGTCGAAGCTATAGAACGAGCATCTAAAATACATGATTCAATCTGCACTGCTTTGATATTAACGAACAGCATTTTCACTTGCTAAGGAAGAGTCGGCTGAGGCAGGGGCGAGCTGGGCAAACAGTGAATGGCACGCGGTTTGGACGGGGGACGATCTAAAAGTAACAATTTTCAGGAAAGAAAAATTACAAACACAAAAATAAGTCCTGTAATTTTCCATACATTTTTATAACAACGAATTGTAGAAATGAGTTCCAATACATTGCTACCTTTGACAATATCTAAGGTAACCAACCATACTCCTTAAGATTGGCTTGTACTACTTTTTCGTAAACCGTACTCCTTAAGATTGACTTGTAATACGTTTTCGAAAACCGTACTCCTTTTAAAACTTGTACAGCCAAAATATTTCTTTTGTACTCTTAAAAAATTACAGAAACTATAAAGGTTGATTTTAATTTATGCAAATTTTTTAATGTTCCTATTTAGCCATTCCCGTCCGAGCAGTTTATATGAAAAAAGTTTTGGACTCGCCCATTCATTAGGGAATTGTGTGTGTGTCCACAATTCCAAAAATAAAGATAACATAAAGATTCTACAAATAGGTTTTGTTTTCCCTCGAGTAGGATTGCATCACTTTGGGGATAACCTTAGATAAATGTTTATTTGCAATCGTTTGTAAATTAAACATTTTTCTTTTAATTATGTTTATTTCAGGAGGAACTTTAATTTATTTTATTCATGAAATACAAGTTTTAAATAAACTACTTTTTCTTTTCACACATATTTTCTTAATAATATGTATATTTGTGCATTTCATTAAAATTTTGAACTATCCAAAATTATATGTTTTTTGCTCTTCTAAAAGCTTTTAGGATTTTAGAATTGGTCTGACATTCCAAGTACGTTTTATATACTTAAAAATTAAAAAGACATTTGTATAACTGAATTTTCATGCCTCGTTTATAAATACGAAAAATTGTTTTTAGCTAGAGTTTGAAAATTGTACTGATATAAGGGGAAAAATAGGAACGCATTGCGGAATTGTCGGTTAACCTCACTGAACACAATTGTTTTAAATCTACTGTTTTGAAAGACAAAATTATTTGGGGAGAAGTTTTTCTCACAATAGAATTTTTAATGACTGAAATGTGTGAAAGATGTAGTTATAGTTGAGAATTTTCCGCTTAACACTAAAGATATAGAAAAATAAAAATTAAATTTGAATAGAAGAGGGTTAGAAATGATATCACATTTTGAAGGGAAAAAAATATATATCCCCATTAAAATAAAAAGTTTTGACTAAATTTGTTTTACGCTCCGTCACAAATGCCAATGTAGAGAAGATATTTTTGCTTTGTACAAGTTGTTTGAAATGGACAACACTATGAAATAAAATTTAGATTTTTTCCTAAAAAATTCATTAAACATAAAAATATCATTAATAGGATTAAATTTTATATAAATTAAAAATATTGAAGTCCCTTTCTATATTATATTATATTTAAAATATAATTTAATAGATGAAGATTGAATTTATTTCATAAATCTAATCATCGTATGTAATGACACTCCATTTATTTTCTTATTGTTTAAAAAAAGTGAGAGATGGTCACCTTTACTCTTTTTTACCTCATTACTTTTTTAAAAAACCTTTAATTTGTGCTTTTGTTTTATTACTCATATTTAATAATAAGTACAGAGTGTGCTTTTTCCTAATTCAAATCGTAGTACCAAAATATTTTTTTTTTTTAAAGTTTAAATTTTTAAAATTGACAGAAAGAAAATTTGTTTTGTTTAAAGTAAACAAATATTTTCAACTTATAACACACCATTTCTTTCAAGTTTTTTTTTCTTACTCTTCACTTTTCTGAACAGATAGCGGGAACAACCAAGTGAACCCCCCCCCCTTTTCATACAAGACTCGTCCAAGGCAGTATTACAGCCGTGAACGAGTGTTCACCTGCTTTTAAATTAACAAAGAGGCCGAACTAAGTAATGAATTCGTACCCTATAGACCTCCCGCGAGCTTAAAAGAGGTAAGGAATGAATGTTGCACTTTCGAAGGAGTTTGCAAAAGCGATGTAACGTTTTCGGAATGATTTTTCAACCCAGACAAAAGCTCAGAGGGTTAAACTAGAAATTATTTTAATTTTCCTCTTATTTATCAAAGTTTTACAAATTTGCAATCAATTAAAGATTCCATGAATTTGACAGAATTAAAAAAAAGCATTTTTTTCTAGATAGCATTTATTTTCAAGACATTATAAGAAATAAAAGTTAAACCAAATAAACTTATTAATGAATTTTCTTACGATGAAAAGTTATAATATTGATTAGAATTAGAAGTAAAATGAATTGAGCATACAAGGCATCGTTTTAAATTTAATTTCAAAGTAACATAAAAGCTCACAAAACGGTGCATTTAGGGATAACGTGAACAATAAATGCAAAAAGTTCCAACCACATTTGTTAAATTTTTCAAGACTCATGCTCAAATTTTAGATTTTAAATTAGCAACTCAAACTTTTTTGCAGTAATTTGAACAAAAATTTATCATGAGCCATGATTTTAATTTCTAAAAATTTATACGTCCTTACCAAAAAATTTTTTAAATGCCCACACCATTATACTGGATTACATGAATAGGAAGTTTGATTAGTTTCACTTGAAACTTTACAGTTCTTCTCTTCTATTTTTTCAACGTCTTTTTCTATCAAAGCCTGACAATTTTTTGAAACTTTTTTATACATTCCTATATATACATTTTTTATATATTTATAAAATTAATAATTTTAACTTTTATTTAAAGAATAAAAAGTAATTCAATCATATAAAATTTCTTGCTTTTTAGGAATGCGTGTGTGCGGTACTTAGATTTTCTGAAGAGTGTTATATCTCGTGAATGTTCACCAATTACTATTTTATTCTTCCGCGGTGTTTTTAAAGAAATTTCTTTTTGGGAAACTTATTTTTCCTTCTATTTTAATGAAAACGGTATTCATTTAAATTTCATTTGAATTGCGAAGAAATTAAAAAATAATGCATGGCTCAGCATACGTTTGATCCCAACAATATATGTTTTGCTCAGTAAATGTTCTGATTGTGCAATACGTTTAGTGAGGAAAACTTGCAAAACCTTGTAACTTCAGCTTCTTGCTAATTTAGTAAAGATATTTTCTATTTGATTTAATAATAAAGGAACAAATCCACTTAATAATTGAAAACTTGCACAAAAAAATTCTAACAAAGTTGCCTTAATGAGGTGAACAAAAATCACAGATGCTATCAACGGCTATTTCTCTATTAGGGCAGTTTACATTTTTTAAGACTGGTTGGAAGAGGTAAGTGTGCAAAACATACGGCACACCCAAGGGCATCCAAAATATTTCCAATCCGTTTCAGGTCTTCCGTCTTCCCTCTTTATATGAAAAATCACCTCTCCCCACTAACAATGTCAGTTCAATGAGAATAGGCATAGTCATCTATAGATCAAACCAAAATAAACTGTTGTAGCGTAGAGACTCTGAATGAGGGCCAGAGCCCAGTATTCTACAGCCATTAGAAAATGAATCATCTTAATTTCAGGGCAACTGCTCCGTCTCCCCAATTGGAGGTGATATGATCTTGTCCTTATGGATTAGAGAGTTAGTAGAACACATACTAGTGGAATACACATCCTTCAGAAGCGCTGATAGATAGTCTTACCAAACAACGTTGCTACTATGGATGTAATCGTAATGGAGTCGATTCCCTTCCCTAATGGGGTCGTTAGAAGGGAGATAACTCTAGGACGATTAGCTTTCAAGCATTGTTTACATAATTGAGAGATGAGCAAATGTTCAAGAACAAACAATGAAAAAAGACACCATTTTTGATAAATAAATAAAATTACATTCACCAAAATGTATTTCTTTCTCTCTCTCCTAAAATGCAGTTAGAAAACAAAATATATTACCAATAAATATATCCCTGTTAACACAACTTAACATTCCTTAAAATAAAATCATTTGCGAGGTAAAGTTTTAATAATCTATAATTGTCTGCATTACTTCATTGCGTCCAACAGCATGCCAGCAATTCATCTTCTTTTAGCCATAAGAACTCGAATAGCATTAAAAACTATCTTACGGAACTTAAATGTTTCCTATCAGCATTTAAAAGCACTTCCCCTTAAAATTCAATAACTTCCTTACTCGCATATACTGGACAGTGAATAGTGATTGATCGTAACATACGATAATTATATACTACTTCCGCAGGGACTTTGAGCCATTTAAATTCAAACATTCTTTCAAAAACTGAAAAGTTACACTGCATGCTTAACTTTTTGGAATATGTGTGGGAAATGTTATTTATTCAAAGTATAAGTAAAGACACAAAAGTAACAATAAGGGAAAATAGGTACATAACAATATATTGGTCCATATATATATATATATATATATATATATATATATATTAACCTTATGTGCATTTTTCCCTTATAGTTACTTTTGTGTCTTTACTTATACTTTTAATAACATGGATACCCTCCTAAATTTATAAAAAGTTACCTAACAGTTAAATAAAAAATATGTTATTAGTTGTACAGTTCATCGATAGAGTAAAGCTAAGTATAAATTAACACTATTATACTTTATTTAAAACTATATATGTCTGGGTGGTACTTTTATTTTCTATACATTTTAAAACAAATATAGAGTTTTTAAATGTGTATATATATAGTATTAATTTAATTTTATCAAAACTTAATAATTTTATGCGTTACTGTTATTGTCCATTGTCCGGTTATATGTTTTGTTGTACTCACGTGTTAAGTCTTTATCTAACAGTTTTAACTTTGATTTAAAAATATTTTAGTAATTATTACAGGCTCTAATATTATCATTTTACATTAATAGATTATTGTTTTATTTCTAATAATAGTTCAACTTGTCTCAAAATTTGTAGCTTTCCCAGAGTGTTGACAAATTCAGGTGAAGGTTGGCTGGCCGCAAAACCTGCAATCCTGGTGCCTAAGGCCAGGAGTTCGCTCTACTGTGGCTATTCTATCATGTCTACGGTTTCTAACTATTTTTTGTAAGGGAAGGTGTTTCCCATTCACATAAAGCGAAACAGTCGCAGGAAAGGATCTACTGATTCATGCAGTGAAAGCAAGATTTCTTATCATTTGCACAAAATTAATTAACCATCAGGCAAATGCAGTTTGGGTTGATTTTGCCCTTCTAGACAACATCTTTACTCCCATTCCCTTCTTATGTTGCTTTCTTAATCTTCTTTTAGCCGCCCATCCGATAGGGTGGTTAGTGAAGCTGATTACGGTGCCCTAGGGACTGGGTTCGAATCCCGGACAAGACATGGATGTTTGTGTTGTAATCCTTCCTTCTGTCTGTGTTGTATGCACCCGTGTTATACATTGTGTGGTGCACGGGGTTTATAAATGCTCTCAGTTAAAAAAAATAATGTTCTGCATCTTATCTGATACAGGAAGATTAGTGATAACAACATGTATTGTCAATTATTACATCAAACTATATTCTTATTATTTCAAGAATATATCAAGATTTTATCAATTTTTGTATCAGTTGATTTGTCATAGAAAACAATATCATCTTGTAAGATAATACGATTCTTCTCAAGTTAAAAATATGCTTAAAAGAATCGCTAACTCAAAAATTGAGATATGTAGTAATATACAGTATGTCCATTGATATATATTAAATTGGATGAAAATTAAATATATAGAGGTGGATTATCATTGTTATGTTATCCTTTCATTAGGAAACGCATCTTTTTGTAGTAAATTCAATTATTTCAATTAGAAAAAGAATGTAGATTAAAAATGTCACTTGTTGTAAAAGTCTTAACTTGTATTGACTTACCTATGCAACTGTATCCATTTACAGATAGCGTGAAACCATCTTTGCAGGCACATTCAAAGGTACCGTCATGAAGATCGAAACACAGATGTTGACAAGGGCTGTCTTCTCTGCATTCCCCTAAAATTGAAACAAAATTATACAAATTCAATTTCCAAAAACTAGTTACTTGCACATTTTGAGCGTTAAATGAATCAACTTTGTTCAGTTCAAGACAAAAACTTCATTTCGTGATTTATTTTTTAACTTAAATAGGCGGGATTTCTTCATATATAGACACATATGTACAATCTTTTGGATCTGGAAGGGGATCAATAGAAATGTCTTAATTCTTATTGCTTTTGGAAGAAAAGAGCAAACTCTCAAAGGCAGGGTGGATAATTTAACATATCATTTTCCCACGAGTTTTCTAAAAAAGCAATTCCAGAGCAGTTTCAGGAATTTTCCGTTATTTTGATTATTCTTCAATCTTAAGGTCATAAAACTTGACAAAATTTAGTTTAAAATCAATAACGTATAAAACTATTTAAACAAAATAAATGCACAAATTTTTAAAAACGATTGAAAACAGCAAAATAAAAGCTTATTATACATTGCATGCTTTCAGTTCATGTAAATACAATCTCTAGATATCGATTTCTGTTAACACCATAAACGTTGTTCTTCTTAGGATATAAAGATAGACATCTCATTGGTTGAACTCACAGGCGTATGGCTGAGACTCCACGCTGAATTGCCTTACATTCATCGTATCAAATTTTTGTACAAAAAATAGCCGAACTTTCTCATATTATTTCATCAGAAAAGCCATTTATTGCATTGACAAGGCCGGACTATAAAAAATATTTTAAATTTTATAAAGCGAGTTATAGTATTAATATAATATGGTGCATTATTTTAATCCAAGTTTGTTTGAAATTAAACAGTCAAATGAAATGAGAAACAAAACATCTACAAATTCTTAAGAAATAAAAAATGCTTACATTGAATTTTAGTCACAATAAATCAAAATTTACGGGAATAATCAAGCAAATGTTAAAGTAAATTAGATTTACAAAATTTGCTCAAAATGTCCAATACCATTTGATACATATCCACTGATGTAAAAGATCTCAAGATTATCCCAGACATTTCTCGGATACTCCGAGCGCTCTTCATTGCAATCCAAAATATAGACGAATTAATCATCAGATATTCAAGCTTTGCTACAGTTTTTTGATATAGTCTTGATACATATAGACATTTTATGTAGACTAGAATAATCATAATTGAAATCACATCTTAGAATACATTTGTTATAGAAGTTAGTTTTAATGTTTATTATTAACATTTATCAATTCTTCTTAATTTGCAATTCTTTTGTAGACTAATTTTTTAAATCATCATATTGTTACAAATGCAATTTCCTTATAGAAAGCTTGAATGTTTGAATGATAAATACTTCACTATACTCATTTTATTCACTAAAAATTTATATGACCATAGAATTTTTAATGCAAATAGATTATTTTCATGAGCTGCACTTATTGATTCAACACCTATGTGCAATGAATTTGAAATCAATCTATTCCTCTAGTGAGTTATTGCTATTTATATCCCATTTAATACATGTAAAACATATTTTGGTGAATATTGGATTGTTTTCAAGTGACAAAATGTTTCTCAAAAGAGAGAACTAGAAATTTTCATTGAGTTGTTCACATATAAAATGAAAAGTATAACAAAATGTAGTGTTTGACCTCAGGCGTATCAAATCTTCAAGAACCTCTTGTTTCTTTATTTTACGAGGCAAAAGAAGGTGTCCTAGGGAAAACTGAAAATGCCTGTAAGAAAAGAGCTTACCTATTTCATTTAAGATTATGTATACACCATAAGAAAAAGAGTTGGATTCAGTGTGCCCTATCACCTTCTAAAATTTTACTTCATTGATTTCGCTATGATATGAAACTACAGCAATGCGCTATTAATTTATTGAACGTGATCTCTAATTTTATTACAGATTGATGATTTTTAATTTCTTCATTTTTATGTAGTAATGTTGATGCAGCAAAAAAATTAAGTTTTTTATGTGAAAAATACACACTTGTAGTATTCCGATAAATTTAACACTGGTGTTCAAAATTAGAGTTACAAACACAAACACATATTTTTCTGCAAAAAAAAAAAAAAAATACCAATATTATTCTAAAAAAATTGGTATTAAATAGGGTAAATTAAGAAACGATTTCAGATTATGCGTCTGTGTCTGCTTCATATAGTGAAGATGGTTGTTTTTCTAAAAAACAAAACGGAAGTGAAAGTTGAACAGTGGAAGGTTTCTAAAATAACCCAAATTTGAGTGTTAGAAATTCTGTTTTTTAAAGGAAACAATATCATATGTACAGATTGCAGTTGAAATGACCACACGGAATCGATTCATTGATGATTTACGAAGGCTACTAGCCGTACAGTCACAGGCGGAAGTCGCTCGTTGACTACAACTGCCCTGTATTGAAGTCTCTAAATTATGATAACAGTTTCAGAAGTCGTGTACCATCACTAGGAGGTCTGGACAAAATAACTCAAGAGTCAAAAGCATGACACCATAAAGGTATGACTACCAGGCAGCTGTCACAAGACCTCGCTGCTGCGTTAGGGACAATGGTTTCGACACAAACCATGTATAGATAGCTAGCTGAGACGGATATTTACGCCTGGAAACCAGTGGTGTGGATTCTTCTAAGAAATTTCACAAGAGAGACTTTCTACCTTAGAGCCGTAAACACAACTCTTAGATAGAGCAACATTGACATTGTGCCCTCTTCAGTGACGAACTTCAACACGCAGTAGTTCCCCCAACGATTTTTTAACTAGAGAGAGCCTGGGAGAAACGCTATTATCTTCCAAAGATCAGAAAAATCGATTGCTTTGGTAGTACTTACATTTTTGTATGGGTAGGGGCATAGTGAGCATACACTATTCCATATGTCCTCTACTGACACATTGAAAGTAGAGCACTATAATGATGAGACTCTCAAAACTTATGTACGACTTTTTAGAATAGCTGTGGGAGACCAGTTCGAATTACGTGGCTGCTGGAATTGGTCTTGCTCTTCAAAGGATATTAATTAACGAGTCTGAAGGGTATTTATTTCAAAGATTCCGTCTCTATACATACCAGGTCAAACTGTACCTGTATGTACTATTTTTATAATAGAATAAAAAGTATAAAATTCCTCCTTTTCGTTTTTGCCTTCTTTTTTTCACATTTTTGTGCATTGCCATCCACTTCTGAGCTATGGTCCAAATTTCAAGTCTCTAGCTCATCGGGAAGTCAGTTTAAAATCAATTACGAAATTCCTCCCAGACAGACATACAAGAAAGCGAGTTAATACACACATCGTAACATTAAGTGTCAATCGTATTATCACATCTAAACGTATTGCTTTATAAAAACAAAAAATGTTAAAATTTAAAAAATTATGCTTTAACTGTTAAGTTAAAGCATAATTTTTTCCCCACATGCACGAGTCTTTTTTTTTTATTTCTATTTTCAGAAAAATGTTTATATTATGGTAAGATATTGCGACGCACTCACCCTTCCCTTTCTCACATAAAGAGAGAACACTTTTTTTTTGTTTTTTTATTTCTGCTAACCCCAAGAGTGTATATTCGATTTTTTAGGGTTACACCTTAATCTTTTAGCGGCTAAATCTGGAATTAGTCACCAAATCTGAAAAAGTAAATGGAGTTAGTCACCAAATTTTTTTTTCAATGGGGCTGCGCATTGGTATTTTAAATCTTTGCAGACCTAGTACATTCCCAAGGAGCTGGTATCACTTTTTAGCGCTACACCATATAGGCGATACCAATTACAGCAAGCAATTTTGACGCCCAGTTTCCTACACAGAGGGACGCACTTGAGCTCTTGGCGATGCGAACCAGTACTAGGATTTAATTTTGCCGATAGCATCCAAGCCAAACAGACACTCTAGGGATCTTTTACATGCCACGTAATTATACGACATGGCCGCTGTCGATTTTCTGCATCATGAAAATCCACCGACTTGGGCCGGGGTCGAACCCACAACCTTAGGTGCAGAAGACCAGCGACAAACCAACACCGCCAACCAGCCGGCCAGTCACCAAATCTAAAAATAGTATATGCAATAAGTCGCCAAATCTGAAAATGGTATATGCACCAAATCGCCAAATCTGTAAGTGGTGTATAGAATTGTCACCAAATCTGTTAATCGTTATTCCTGACGATCCTAAAAAGGACAATGGAACAAAATTTGAAATTATTGTATTGTCATCAATCCTTGACAAGTGTGCAAAATTTCGAATTAATCTGACCTTTTAAAGAGGGTAAAAATCGAGTTCCAAGATTCCGTTACATGCAAGTGAAACTTAGAATAGAAAAGCGTGTTAAAAATCAAGCATTTTGGGGGTTTTGTGTTCTATAACTATAAAATAAAAAATAGTATAAAAACTTTAAATTGAAAACTAAAATAAAATTCTTCTATTTTCGCATTTTGTTAAGTATAGTTGATTCTATCAAAAAAAATGTGCCCTTTTTTGAAGAATTTTGAGCAAAAAAATTGACCGCTTAAGGGGTTAAATCTGAATATAAGATTTAGGCAAGCGTTTCTTTTGCTTCATATTCTGTTAATATATATAGAGCATATTGTCATTAAATTACGGTTTTAATATCGAATGGACATTTTAACAGAATTTTATTCAAAAATGGAAGCTTGTTGCAAGAGAAAAGGACATAATCTTGTATATATAGAGATATTTTCGAAATATGAAAATCGTCATTCCTTAGGAAAGTTAGCATTGCTTTCCTCCTCACTTGCAGCCGTACAACTCTTTTTTGGTAAAATCGAAACAATCCTATTGAATTTAAAAACAATTAGTCAGGCAGTTGCTGTTTCTTTTCAACATGTATTTCCTATAGAATATTTTACACTCAACGAAATCAAATCAATCTTTGATTTCATCTTATATACATACTTTCCAAACATCAAAATGTGTTTCGTTTAACTCTTACAATACGTTCCAGAGAAAATGACATTCTCTTTCTGGATGCAAGTCATGCTTGGCGCATGCCTTGAATCGATCGCACCTGCTAGCACCTGTCGAAAAATGACAGTCACGTGACTCTTTCGAAGGATTCGAACGAAGGGAGTGGCGCTCAATATATTGATTGGTAGAAAAGGCTCTATACGTAAAGAATTTTTATTTTTGTCTTTTAACAGCATAATGGGTTTGAATTACACAATGAAAACAATTATTCTAAACTGAAGGAGCAGAAATTCTTTATTAACAATATTTCATTAATTTATGAAAACGATGTATTTGAGGACACTAATGTAAAATATTATTTCGAATTAAACCAGTAAAACTGCTTTAATTTCATTCAACTGAATTTATCGTCGAATGACAGTTTGGAAAAGCTCTCTTTTTAGTGATTGTAATCATTAACGAAGATTATTTTTAGCCCACTTCGCTGAGTATTGGATTATGACCGTTTTTATGTTATTGATATCTAAATCCTAAAGTTGAAACTTTCCCCTTTATTTCAAAAGGAGAAGACAGAATCAGAATTAATCCTCTTGTCACCATTTCCGTACAGCCCTTACTTAACGCATCTCCCAAATTTCAAGACGAGATCTAATAGTCTAGCCGACCATGTCAGTCAACTGCGGTAAAAACCATTCTTGGCGGATTTCTACTGAGCGCAATAAAAAAAGACATGACTACCAAATTTCAAGTCCGTAGGTCTATTAGATCAAAACTGGAAATTTTTCTTTTTATCGAAAAGGCCCCTGTAACCCCTCAATAAAAGGAACATGCAAGCTGTCTGTAGGCGTAAGGGTTCAAAGACGGGAATTTTTATCTACAACGTCCCCTCGCCATCCTTCTTGGGAGTTGAGAAGTTTCTACTCCCAAGAGTTAACTTTAACACACTACAGTTTAATACTAAAATATTTTATGCCTTTTTCACTCAACTAAATTAAGGCATCATTATGGAAAAAATGTTTCTCATGATACAAAACTTGACTCGAGAAAAGAAATATTTTCTGCAAAGTATTAGAGTTTAGTAAAATGAGCTTTATTAAAACTTAATTCGTTAATGAAGCTCTTAATAGCCTTATTAAAGGCTTTATAATGTGAGAAGTTCTATTCGTTTCAAATCAGATCTTCGCTTATAGAATGGAGCCTT
Source organism: Trichonephila clavata (assembly GCA_019973975.1). NCBI lineage: Eukaryota > Metazoa > Arthropoda > Arachnida > Araneae > Nephilidae > Trichonephila > Trichonephila clavata. Next base: position 31,536 of record BMAO01034567.1, read on the forward strand.
AATTATTTGAGTTAAATCCTAGATTATTGTAGATATATATCATAGGGATGAATAGAATGTTTAATTCCTTAATCCAGCGTTTCTCAAACTGGGGGCGTGATAACCCTACAAGGGGGGCGTGAGCCTATCGAAAATAAAAGATTTTTTAAAAAATAGCTGGAATGAAAAGTAAAACAAAATACTTTTTCTGCTGTAGTAAAAAAATACACGTTTACACTGATATAATTTATATATGTCATCTGGCGCTTCAAAAGCTTCAATCTAAAAGCTTCAAATAAAAGCTTCCATCTTTGATCCTAAAACCGAATAGGAAAACATTTTGTTTGAATTACTGGAATCTCACGATGAAAGAATTTTTTATTACGTTTCTTTTTAAAGCTAAAATACGACTCTTTCTGAGAAAAAACATAACCCAGATCCAGAATCAAAAAAATTTTAGGAAGATAAAAAATTCATCACTGCTATTATTATTGAAATACTGTGCATATATTAGCCGTAAAAAGAAAAGGAAGACTTAATTCACTTTACATCCCTGATCGAGCAAGGGAAAAACCTGCTGAAAGAAATAATGCATATTAGCATAGCGCATGATAGCGAAAGTTAATTTGAGAAAAGCGATGAACATGAAACGAAAGGAAATTTTCAAATACTTCCTTCATCAACTAAAATATGAAGCCATAAGTGTTCCATGACACACTGCTCCCTGTTTAAAAGACACAAGCAAGAAAAAGTTCAACGTGCTATTTGTCAATCATAAGGACAATAAAACTACAATAACTTGAACAAAATATGACAGTTTGGCCTGCAAATAACATTCCTGTAATATTAGTGAAAAGTGTCTGTGATTTGTGTCCTTTATTAAGGTTATGCACATTTGAATCATTTAAGTTCAGTTTTATTGGATTTTTTCTCAAATTATCAAAGAAAAATTTAAAAGTCCTTGAAAGTAGGCAAGTACACTTTCTCTTAAATAAATTTTCCACTGGAATTACGATTTTTATCTTGTACACTAAAAATAATTATAAAAAAAAGATTGGGATTACTGGGTCACTTGCACGACCATTAACGTTAGTATCGAGTGCGCGCCTCCTCCCGGGTTAAGGCATTTTGAAGTCTTCTCGCTTAAAATATTAAAAATAACACAATTATTCTTCATCGGAATTTTATATTACTTTTCATTATTTAGCATTAATTCTGTGAGGCTTAAATCAACAGTTGATTAAAAACTGTTTACAGTTTGACCATTCATTTAAAAAAATCATTTTACGTTTTTGTATACATTGTCGTGCCCTTGGTTTTATTCTCCTTGCAATTAGGCTATTATATAGTGAATATTGCTTTATTTTTTAAATTTCAACTCGTGCAAAGAGCGGTGCTTCAGCCAATATACTTTTAATGTATCAATACGGCACACGGTATTTTGAACTAATTTCTTAATACTAAATTAATAGCAAGTTTTATAACTATGCGTGACTTCCATGGGCTCTTATGTATAGCAAAATTTTTTAAAAGGAAGGCTTAATATTAGAAATTGACACCTTAAGTTATTTTTCTATATTTAGCCGAGATCTCTACGTTTTCTTCAAAGCAGAAAATTGGGTTTCACAAAAATAGAATGTTGAAAAGGGGGTAATATAGTAGACGAAATGTAGAAAATTCATCATGCACCTCTACCCAACATTCAAAGAGCGACAAAAAGGAATTTCGCCACTGAATGTCAAAATTTCTTCTATCAAGATTTCTTCTTAGCCTGTTGAGAGCCCTTCTGAAGTATTTTGAAAGGGATCCCTAACCCACTCGTAACTTGCTATCAAGCTGTCCTCAGCAATAAAATACTTTTTCAAATTCTTTGCCAGCATGGTTAAATGATTTTCAATGGTTTGAAAAACAACTTCTATATATTCTTCGGATTTGTAAATTTTCACACATAACACACAGGGGCTTACCAAAATTCAAGTATTTTTCAGAATATTTCCTTGATTTAATTTTTGGAACCATGCTCACCTGTGTACTTGTTGATACTTTATTATTATCGAATGTTCGCTTACGACTTAAAAGTGTTTCTATGATTTTGTTTTAATCTACTGCCGTAAATAATTCTGTGAATTATAACTAACACGTACTTGGAAATTATAAAATGCACATTCAAGAGAGATTCGGTAGCTATAGAAGTATCAACTCGACCAAAATTGACTGGAATTGTACGAACTACAGCATTTTTACATGTTTTGCGCAGACGCTCGATATAGGTTGCCCAAACTCACGTAAACGCTCGCGAGAATACCAGATGTGATAGAGAGCAACAGACTAGACCAGGGGTACTGAACCTTTTCTTCTGCCGGGCTGCATACATATGATGGCTAATTTTATGCGGGCCACAACATGAAAATTAATTGAAGGGTGGAGGGTGGGAAAGGCTTTGAGAGCAAGATAACGTAGAAAATTTAAAATTTGGAAATTGATCAAAATATTATAACGCCTTCTTTGCTTTTTATCATTATTATTTTTTTATTTTTGTCACTGAATTTTTCTAGATTGGAAGTATATATATATATATTTAAGACTATTCTTTCACAATTTCCGCATCAGTAAAAGGTTTCATATAATAACCAATGATATAACAAATTTCATAGAGTGCCTTTGTTATCGCCGAGACATTACTACAGACAAATATTTTTTTGCTGTTGTAAAGCTTATTCAAGGAAGCCTATTTATCATCTCTTGAAAGAGATCTTCGAGGAAAAGTGTCCTTGAGCGATTCCTGCTTATTGGTGTTTTTTAAATATTTCGTGACAAAACAAACAATTACTGAACCATGCTTGTTTTTCACTAGAAAATAATCAATATCCCAATCCTTTTGAAACTTATTTTTTTTGAATATTTTACACCTAAATTATATGAAAGATAGTTAAAAATTAATTCCACTCATAAAATGGTCACTTCTCCACTGTTGTCTGTTATCACTAATTAGAAAATATCTATTCGCACCTATGCGACATAGACAAGAAAAAGCAAAATTGATATATTTGATTTTTTGCTAATAAATTTCGCACCAAATTTTCATAAATAAATAAATGAATTTCTCAGAGCAATGAATTATGACCGAGCCACTTAAAAATGCCCTGTGGGTCGCAGGTTGAGTATCGCTGGACTACACTATTTTTCTAATGGCATTTATACTTTTAGAAATTAATGATGGAGGAAATAAATCTTTAATTAAATATCATTTTGCAATCAGTTCCATCTTAAAAATTAGAGAAAAAAAAACATAATAATTGTCATATTACTTAAAAGTATATTACTTTAAAGTAACATGTATACATAATTTATTACGTATCTTGTTAATTTGTGCGCTTTATATTTAAGATCGTATTGTAACTAAAGCGTCAAAGTGCATTATTATAGTATTCAATACATTATTATTGTATAAGGGGGGGGCGCGATAAAAATCATGATTGAAAATTGGGTCGCCAGTATTGAAAGTTTGAGAAGCACTGCCTTAATCCCTAGATTTTTAAGCAAACTTGTAACTTTAAGTTGTGCAAATAGAAATATTTTAATAGAAAAAAGAACGTTTTCAGAGTTTAACCAATTCAACTTAAATCGAAAAGAAACAGGAAAGACAATGCTTTAAAATGATGAAAAGTGTATAGAAATGAGGATGTGTGACGGAAGGAAATTCTCCTGGATATACGATTAGTTAAGATCTCTATATAGGGTGGTTGGTTTAAAGATTCCTTGCTGTATACAGAAACGGTGAAAGTGAACTATTCATTTGTGTACTCGCAATTCATTTATTATGCAACTCTATCAAGTGAGTGCATTTGATAGAGTTATTATAGAGAGAGGACAACTATATCAAGAATCCATTTCAATGGAAATTTGTTAATAACTATTAAATAAATATTGTAGACATGCTTATACCATGTCTAGAATATTCAAGCTAATATTAAAACAGTATTAATTTCAAAGAGGTGAATGCAGTGGAATGCCGTCTAGAAATCCAGGGAGGATTCAAAATTTATTAAAAAAACTATTGCTAAGTGTTAGTTTAATATGGATAAAAGACTTTAAAAGGATGCAGGACTTGAAAATGATCGCATGAACATTTAGGAGATTTTTGCATTGATTTAAATTTCATTTAAATTGAACGGAAACACCAGAACAGAAGAAGAATAAGAGTCGTGAAATGCTTAGTATATCACTCTGCAAACGTTGTGATTGCTGCAGTAACTTAGTGGTCAAGATCACGGACTCGTGGATAGCATGTCATGAGTTGGAACCTGGTGCCGCTGAAAATCCGCCGTGTAGAGGAGGCAAGTCGTAAAATGCGAAAAACATGGAGTAAATATTCGTAAAATTTTTCCAAATTTCTTACGGATATTAATTGGGTGAAGAAGAAACATTGGGTTTATGAAAAACTTTTCAGTCAAATACGTCCTGCGCGAAACACCGGAGCATGTTGGAACGCGGAGAAACCGATTCACGCAGCATTGGCAGTTCAGACAAGTTTCGTGCAAATGCTATGCGAAGGAACGTTGTTAACCATCAAACAAGGTGAATGATGGCACAAAGACGCCAATTGGACACGTTTACGAAAGGAAGAATAGTTGGAATGCTGGAATCCTCACGATCACAAACCGAAGTGTCTCAAATTCTGAATGTGGACCAGTCTGTGATCTTAAGACTGTGTCAGAGGTTTCAAAGAACGGGAGATGATACCCGACAACCAGTATCGGCTCGACCAAGAGACACAACCCCTCGCCAAGACCAATATCTGGTAATAAGTGTGCGACGTCAGGGGAGCAGTACTGCCAGAACACTGGGTTCGACTCTCACAGTCGCCACAGGAATACGAATTTCGAGACAAACTGTTTACAGGAGACTCAATCATGCTGCTTGTATGCCAGAACCAGCAGTTTGCATTCCCCTCACGTCTGCGCATAAACTAGCTCGTTTGGAGTTTGAAACATCAACATTGGAGTGTGGGAGAGTGGGCCATGTGATGTTCAGTGATGAGTCCCGGTTTAGTCTGAGTAGTGATTCTCGGCGGGTAACGATATGGAGAGAACGTGGAACACGTTTTGAACCAAGAAACATAACGGAAAGACATCATTTTCCATCAAGGCGAGTAATGGTTATGGGCAGGCATCATGATGGACGGCCGAACAGACCTCCATTTCTTTGACGCGGGGTCTGTGACTGCTCAAAGATACAGAGACGAAGTTATTGAGCCTTTTGTTTGCTTGTTTCGAGGTTCTTTTGGTCCTGACTTCCTATACATGGATGATAAAGCGATATGTCACCGAGGGGTGCTGATTGATGACTTCATTGAACCGGAAAACATCCAGCGCATGTCGTGGCCTGCGAACTCCCCTGATTTAAATCCTATCGAGCATGTATGGGGTATGCTCGGGAGACAAATTGCAGCCCTTTCGCACCCATCAAGCTCCATTACAGAACAGTAGAGAGCTCTCCAAGAAGCTTGGATACGTTTGAGCCCACAACTCATTCATCATCTCATAGCAAGTATGGTAAATCGCTGTGCAGCGTGCCTGGCTGTCAGAGGTGACCACACGCCTTATTAAACTGTAGCATCAGTATTTTATTTTATGTTTTCTTTCATTTTTTCTTTAAAGTGTGAATCCTTGCTGTGCTCAGTTTTCTTTCAAACTGCTACTTTGGATAATAAAATTAATTATTATCATTCTTTTGATTTGCTTCCTTATTTTATAACCATTTTACACTCGCATATCACGTTTCCCGCCATTCTGCTTTACAGTTCCTTCTTTATTCACATAATTATCAATTATGCTTAACTTTTGGACACCAGTGTAGACTTATGCTCCCTTGGTATGGGGTGGAAGTTAGGAGAGGAGGTGCTGATTACTTGACTACGGCTAAAAATTAGGAATGTCAATGTAATTCTGATGATATAAGGAGAATTAAACAATGCTAGATCAATGGGGTATAATTTGGAATGTTTTGGAAAAAATATATACTTTCTAAAACCTTTTTTTTTTATTTTACATCCTATGTCGGGCGTTGTATGTATAATTAAAAAAACACTCACTCCCATTAAAAACGAATCAGCTTCATCTTGTGAAATATAAGAAAAACCCAGAGAAAACCCAGTTGTTATGAAATTTTGTGTAGTGAAATATTTTTCTATTTAATAGTATCTTTTTAAAACTTAGCAATTAATAAATGAACAGACAGAACTGGAGTGCATCAGAACTGGGTATCTTGAAGGAATGCATAGAAGCAAAATTAGATGCATATTTAAAAAGAAAGAAAAACTTTTGGGTTGAATTTTAATTGCGGCTCTCATAGTCTTGACTCTAACAATGCTCCTTATGACTTTTTTGAATCATCACAAAGATATCTTTAAGAAAACTGTACATGATTCAAATCATCATGGGATTCATTTACGCATTGCTCTTCATTATTTGGAAGAATAACAGTGTCAACACACACACACAATGATAGATTGAGATCATTTCTTTGTAATGGGAAGGCAAGTCCGGAGGAAACACGTCAAAAATAAATTTTTTGCGAAATCCTTCTCTCCTCACCAGCAAGAATGACAGCACCTTCGGAAAATATTACCATTCTATTGATATATGCACCTCATGTTGATGAAACTGGACTCTTGAGTGATTTCATATCTCAGCAGGGCCGATCCTAGGGTGTCGGTCACCTGCGTGCACCTATGAGCCGCCCCTCTAGAGAATGTTTCATATTTGACTAATACTCATAATAAGTAATTAACTATATAAGTATTAAACATAATGTTTATATATTTAATTACTCATTACAATACTTATTTATTTAATTACTTATTACAATACTTATTTATTTAATTACTTATTACAATACTTATTTATTTAATTATTTATTACAATATTTATTTATTTAAATACTTATTACAACACTTATATATTTTTAATTACTTATTACAATACTTATATATTTAATTAATTTAATACTTGTACATTGAAGTTGTAAACTTATCTACCTGTATAAGAGTAAAAAGTAAAAAATTAATAAAAATCCAAATGAAAACTTTATGTTTTAGTCAGCTAGAGGTCATATACCGACAAAATAACGAACAAGCAAAAATTTTACCTTTGAAATAAAAATCGCCATTTTATAATTCGAAAACCAAAACACAACAATATTTACTCAGAAAATATAATCTAATAAAAAAGTACTAAAGCATAAATCTCGTGAAGGGAAAAAATATATGAATCAGTCCTACAAAAAGACTACTAAATAATTAACCGTAAAATAATTTCTTAAGAGAATTTTGGTGAAATAAATTTTTTCCAGATTCAATAGAGATTGTGTCCAAATCTGAAAGCCTTTCTTGCGTCATATTCCTAAAAACTCCTTAAAAAATTATAAAATATATACCTTACCATCAGAAGTACTCACACATCTAATTACAAACTTTATTTGTTCTATGTGACTAATATCTTGTGTAGAGTCAATAATTATAGTGTAATATTTGGCATTTTTTGACAATGCGTGTTATCTCATTACGAATAGATTCGGCTAAAATATCAATTATTTCATTTTGAAAATGCTGCCCCAAGTAGTGTGGAACACGTGTTTTGTTATTTTTGCATTTATTGACATTATTAAGGTGTTCTGAAATTACTGATCAAATTCGACTCAAATCTAAACTATTTTTAAAAAATACCATTATCTCATTACTTATATCATCTCTTCGAACTATTTCCTCTGAAGGCCAAATTTTGACAGGCTAAAAATTGTACTTCAGCAATCATTCTTTCAATGATGGCACACCATTGCTTTTTCTCCCGATAGTATACATTTTGTTGTTCCGCGTCAATAGTACAATTTCTTATAGCTTTGTCTTTTATTAGCATCACGATTTATACAGTTGACGGGTTTTAAATGATTTTCATGCTTATTATAAAAATAATAGAAAACGACATTTCTCATTCCAATCAAATTCTGCTTTTTGGCTTCCTCAAAAAATGTCATTTCAGGAAATTTTCAATAACATGCAATCTTATTTGAAAATATATTTTTTAAAAAAAGAAGAAACATTGAAGAGAGATAAATTATTGTTGTTGTTACCCGGTGCCTCCAAACAATAACATTTTGTGTGCCGCCCATGCGTTATAGTGGTTAGCGACGCTGACTACTGTGTCATAGCGCCTGGGTGTTGGTAAATGTAAAATGGAGGAAAAAGAAAAAGGGAAAATGTTGAAATTTATATATATATATACGTACATAAACCTGGTACAATACAAAAGTTATATATTTGGTTGGAGGCTGGCTTAAGCGTGTGAAAGTAATGCATTATCTAAACTGTATGCTCCTTAATTAAATAAGATTTAAACCAAAGAGTACTTGACATCTTTCTATATAATAATTTCGGAAACTGCTAAAAAGCTTCTAAATATGCTCTTCTAGTATATGTTGCATAATTATTTTAGATTTTGTTAGAAGTTTTAGTAATGTTTTTTACATTTTAAATATTTTTGAGTGTTATATTTGTGTTGGTAACTTGCATGGATATTAATTTTTAGGGTATTAATGTGATTTGCAAAATCTTTTTTGTGGGAGTTGTATTAGCAAAAGCTCTTTTCATGAGACACATGAGGAAAAAATTCTCTCGTTTCTTGTCATGTACGTATGCAGTTTTTTTTTTTTTTTTTTTTTTTTTTTTTTTTTTTTTTTTAATTTCCAGCTTTATCGTCTTTGAATGACGGATGAGCTTTTAAAGGGGGAGGTGTAAGAATTCAAAGTCCATGTTATGCCGGAAACGCCATCTGAAAAAAAGGACGGTTAGATCCCCTCCCCCCCCTTTAGGTGTAGCGAGAGGGATTCATTCTATGTCTGGGTGCGAAGGAGACTAGATCTGTCTGTTTTCTTTAAGGCTGTTTTTTGGTCATTGTTAAAGATAGGGATCAAATGGCAAGCACATTTGTGGGCAGGAAAAAGCTCCAATAATAATAAAAAATTTTATGGATAGAAAGAAAATAATTGTTTAATGGATAGTGTTCGTTGAATTTTGATTTTTTTTTTTTTTTTGAAAAATACACAGTTTTCAGCATTATTGGAAAACGAAATTTGAATTTTCTAAGTTAAAGAATAGGAAGTGAAAACGCAAAGCACATTTTAATAGAAAAAAATTGATATTTTCGAGTAGAATTAAATAGTATATAGGATAGCATGTTTCCCTCTTTTAACTGGTGAAGTCAGAATTAAGTTTCATGTTTTTATTAATTAACTTTTTTAAACTTTAAGTTCATTCTGAATTATTTTTTGCGTAGTTAAGACAATCTCAAACAGATAGCGCCACTACGTTTTGTAAAACGAATTTATTTTTGGCTACGAATACTTATTTTTGGCGATATCTTTCTGAAATATAGTTGCCAGGTGAAATTATGGTAACTTGCAAATTGTGACCAGTAAAAAAGATTTATGGTGTGTACAGAGATTTAGCATCTCAAATCTGATAAACTTTTCCATTTAGGAATATTTTAAATATTTTTTTGCAAATCTACTTTAAAAAAATTAATTTACATACATGATTTATTATTATGCTGCTTAATTTTTTTTTGCATGTTATTAAAGAAATATCTATAAAAATATTTAAATTATGTGAAGTGGTTGAATGACGAATTGAAGTGTACTTATTATACACTTGACCGAAATTTGTGAATTAACTAAAGAACACAAATTACTACTCCTTGAATCTCACAATTTAAAATGTTAATTTTATTATTGTAATGCAATTATTATTATTATTATTACTTTCTTTTTGACTAGCAAAATTTTTTTTCCCATCGAATGGATTTTATATTTGACGTAAAATTTTACCATTAAATCATTGGAAAAAATTATTAACCAAATCTTGTTTTCTAATTTAATTAGCAAAAACTTATTTTTTCAATTGATTATGCTAAGATTCTAAGCAGCACCCCAAATTCTCAGCACGTTTCTGTTAAAAAAATTAAAAATAATGTAAGAAATGCTATTGATATATGATACATTTACGAATTAAAAAGTGGCCGCGGTAGCCCAGCGGTCATGTAACGGACTCGTGACTGGTGTGTCATGGATTCGAGCCTAGTACCGCACAAGACCCGCCATGTACGGGAGAGATACACGTTAAATCTTTCGAGAGCTCAAACGTCCTCCCGTTGGTGTGGTAGTTACGAGAGGGGATGGCTAGTTTAGGTGTTGTTCTCGTCAAAATTACGAGGTCCGTCACCAAAATGCCCTCTAGTAGCTTATCAGTGCAACGTTAATATTCACTCACTCACTTTACGAAATAAAAAAAATAATGGTGAATCAATAAGAAGTGAATAATTAATTTATTTTACCAATATTAAAAAAAAAAAATTTTAAAATAAACGAGAAAATGTAATTTTTCTATTCAACAGAGTATCTTGTTCAATTTTACATTTAATGAATTTTTCCGACTTCGATTCTAAGCTGCACCCGATTTATAGTAGCATAAGCATCGGGAAAAAGTGCGGCTTGGATTCGAATAAATATGGCAATATCATGATTTAAAGTCTCTATATCCTGTAAGTTTGCCTTTTTTTCTATTAAAAATGACTTTGTGTCTGGCATTTTCTTTCATTGAATATTTTTAATAACGTGGTGTCTTGACTAAATTTTTAATATAATAGACGCTGTGATTTCTTTGCGCAATACATTGTACACATATCAAATAAAGAGTTAAAGTTAATTCAAAATATATACATTTTAGTTTAATATATGATGAAATTTTTAAGTTGTAAAATTTTTATATAACATTTTTTTTATGAAAAAAAAGAAATATGTGGGGCATTACCATTTGAACATATATTTGTTGCTCACATTGGAGTTTTTCCTTTATTACTATAGTTAAAATATAGATTTTTATTACTAATTTTATTTAATCAAAAAATAAAACTTTCACAAAAAGATAATCTTCTGAAAAAACTTTTAAAAACACTAATAAACTTAAAACATAATTTTCTGAATATTTCAACGGTGTTTTCATTTCATTTTTTTAAACGCAAATATACATAATTTTTAATTTTAGAAAACTTTTAAAATAAATTATTTATTTTATAAACAAAGCAAAAATCTAATATATAAAATTCTCGTGTCATAGTGTTTGTAGCCAAACTCCTCCGAAACGGCTAGACCGATTCTTATGAAATTTTGTGCGTACATTCAGTAGATCTGAGAATAGGATGTAAACTATTTTTCATTCCAATATTGCAAGTAGTTGAAAAGATATTAATTAAAAACCTTTTGGCGTCGAAAATAGGTTTCGCGCCAGAACTGTGACTTTTCTCTGTTTCACCGTCCAAATCACTCTCTCTCTGTCATGAGTTTTACTAGAAAAAGGAGTCAAATAAAAAACTGCTAAATTTGGCAGGTAAAAAAAAAAGGAATGAAAAGTTTTTTCCCCTCCATTTTTTGTACGTTTATTTAATTCAAAAATCCATATATTACATCCGTTTATAAAACAAAAATATTTAAAATACACTGCTGGCCACCGTAAATGCAACACCAAGAAAGACAAGAGATAGCACAACAAAATTTATTTTGTAGATAACGTGTTGACCAAGTATCAAATGATTAAATTTATAGACTTCTGTGAAGTGTGGTTCCTGCCAGAATCAGTAGCCAGAGCAGCCACCATTGTTGAAGATCACCGCTGTCACACGCCTCGGCATTGATTCAACAGCAGACCAACCAGCTTCCACACGTTGCCAAAGTTGATCTGGTGTGGCAGCTGTGGGTGTAATCTGGGCCAATCTTTGAGCAACCATGGATCACATGTCTTCTATCGGTGAAAGATCCGGAGAGCGAGCCGGCCAGGGAAGCAATTCAATCTGGTGATTGACGAAGAACCTTTGGACAATTCGTGCCACGTGTGGTCGCGCATTATCCTGTTGAAATATGGCTGTGGCCAAGCTCTGAAGGTAAGGAAGGACAACTGGCTCCAACACCTCGGAGATGTAGCGCTGGCTGTTTAAAGTACCGGAAATGCGTACTAGAGGAGTGCGAGAGTGATATCCAATACCGCCCCATACCATAATACCCGGTGCAGGACCAGTGTGGCGGTGGGAACTGTATCCATTTGGACTCAGTTTCCAATTAGATTGGCATTCGCAATGACAATCACAATAAGTGTCAAGGTCAAACAATGTCTGTTAGTGGCTTAGATTTTTACACGCCGTGTTTTTCACACGGACAATTAATTATACGTGGCATGTTCTAGCGTGGGTAAACCATCTAGTTTGTTTGTGTTGGCTAAAGATGGACTCAATTAAAATATCGTACACTCCATTACACTAAGAGACAGATAATATTATTTTTGATTGTTATAATTTGTGATAGATGAAACTTATAAGTTAAAATAATAAAAGAACAAATTTTTCAAAAAATGAATGTTTAGTGTGTTCTGTTACTTTTATAGGCCGTCATCGCTCACAGCGCTCCATTCCTTTTTGAGTCATGTACCACATCCCCACATACTTACAATAAGTTAGTTGTTTTTTTATTTGACTACCAAAATATTCACTAGAAAATAATTTATATGACAAAACAACGTTTGCCGGGTCAGCTAATATAACTGTAATAATGAATAATGTTTGCTTTTTAATCTCGCAATTGCGAATGTAATTGCTAGATTTTCAAATGTTAAGAAGTTTTATATTTCTCATTTTTTCCATTATTCATTTGCTCAGAGAAAACTCATAATCAGTTAGGAGCTATTTACATTTTGGGGGGGGGGGGATATTGAATCTATGCACTAGAAAACTTATGTCAATCTAATTATTACAAAGCTATTTTACAGTAAATTATTGTTTTAAAACTATCTGTTACTCAGTATAATCACTATATGATAAATTACTTTGTTTACCGTCCTTCCAAAGACATCTGGCCATGTCATTATCTCATGGGAATTTCATTTCAGAGGGGACCAGAAAACACTTGTTGTTCCGAAGTCTTTAGAAAAGAAGCAAAAAGTACAAAAATGGGGAGAAATAGGAAACTTTTATTGACATGTACTAAAACAGAAAAGAGTGTAGGAAGATGTAGGGGCATGTGTGAGGAGGTCCTAAATTTTGGTGGAAGGTTCACTGTACTAAGAAACTGTTCACCACATTCGATGCACGCGTTTAGTTGGAGATGGTGATTCTAACACTATCACGCTAAATGCAGAGAAAGAGTTTCGCATGGTGGTCGAATACTCCAAGCCGAATGTGCAAATCATGCCGTTCAAAGATATGGTAGAGCCATTCAAAAACTGTAGGAAAATACAACCCGTTTCTCAGATCTCTACATATAAAAGGGCGACAGCTTTTGAAACAAAAGATTATGAAACTGATAAAAAAAGCTTGGAAAGCTATTAAATCGAACACGCTTTAAATAATCCCAATCAGCCCCAAAAAGAAATAGTTTCGAATTTAATATCATATTCACTAAATGTTCCAAATCACGTGTTTGGAAAACACGACAACTGTTGAATTTTTTGTAAAAGAAACAACATCGTAAGTGATAATACAGATTACTCAGTAATGAAATCATCAGGTTTACTGAATGCTATCCAATATGAAATAGGAAGAACATTAGTAGCCTGTATTCCCCTTTCCAATGAAAGGGGAATCTATTTGACACTAAACCATAAATTTTATTACCAAATACAAGGTCAGTTATTTATTACCCAACGGAAATGGTGTAACCTGTATTTATGGTGCAAAAAGATTCGTTAACACTGCATATAGAGACAAACGAAGAGTTTTGGAAAGAAATTATTCCCAAACTAGAAAAGAGTTTTATTTCAAATGTGTTCTTCCTGGAATTCTTGATGGAAGAGCACTACGGAATATGCCTTTGAGGGAGCTGTTGGATGCAGAGGAATCTAGTAGAACCAAAAAACAGAAAATGATTGATTTAGGTTAGGAAATAAAACCTATATATTATAGAATGATTGTTTGATTAACGTCAAACTTTGAAGCTTCACTAGGACTATCACCGACCTCGTAATTTTGAACTTCGGTCAAATGACGACGAAATCAGAGCTGGAACCCCAGTCTCCAAAATTTCATACAACAGCAACATATAGTATCATCGACTCCAAACATATGCTTTGAGGTCTAGCCCTCTACGTGACGGGTCTTCAGCAGGGACACCAGAACTCAAATAGACGATCTAAACAACACCACGTCGACCGCAAGTTCGTGACCATGAACCCTTGCCTGCTGTGACCTATATCATCTCGAACAGGATGCCGTAAATACTGTTCATGATATATGTTTTTATAATTAAGTATATTACGTAGCCTTTTCTAGAAGATACCTGCATAGAATGAAACTATTATTTTGTTACCAAATATGCCTAAAAATTAAAAAATAATGCAATTTTCTTCGATTTAAGTATAATGTTAACTTCCAAATCGAAAAATTGTTATTGACATATTCAGTTAAATCAGCATAAATAGAAAGTTTCAAAGAAAATATAAAAAAGTAATGTTTATATATTATATGCTTGATTATTATAATTGCCAGCCTATTTTCTGTGCCTTATAATGATACTTTAATCATTCTCTTAAGTTACGAAAATAATTTTAATTTCAAAATAATAAATTCTAGTTTAAAAAAACTAAAAAACACTCTTTCATATTTAATAGAACTAAGTTGTAGCTTAATCTTTTAGTCGCCAAATCTGGAAATGGGATCTGAAATTAGTTACCAGATGCGGAATGGAATCTGAAAATGGGAAATCGTTAATCCTGATGTTCCTGATCAGAACAATGGAACAAAATTATTAAATTATTGTATTGACATCAGTCCTGGACAAGTGAGAAAAATTTCGAATTAATCTGACCTTTTAAAGTGGGTATAAATTGAGTTTAAAGATTCCATTACATACAAATGAAACTTATAAAAGGGTGTTAAAAAGGGGAGCGTGCTAAATCTGTCGTGAGCTTAAACGACCTCCCGTGGTGTGGTGCGGTAGTTAAGAAAGGGGGTACTAGCTCAGGTGTCGTCTTCGTCACTTGACCATGGTTCAAAATTACGAGGTCCATTGCCAAAAGCCCTCAGTGCGACGTTAATGTTCACTCACTCACTCATTTTACAAAATAAAAATAATAAAGGTGAATTAATAAGAAGTGAGCGATTAATTTATTTCACAGTGTTAAAAAAATAAACGAGAACCTGTAATTTTCGACCCTACAGTATCTTGTTCAATTTTCCGTTCCGATGACTTTTTCCGTCTTTGATTCTAAGCTGCAGGCAATTTTTAGTAGCATTGACATCAGAATAAAAAGGTGCGGCTAATATAGATTCGAATAAATATGACAATATCGCGATTTTAAAGCCTCTGTATCTTTCAGTTTGCTTTTTTTCTATTCAAAATTACTGGCTGCAGTGCCGATTAAAGCTCATTTCGGGCCATGAGAGCAGAAGATCCACAGGCTGGCTTGGTACTGGAGAAGCGAAATTTATAACCAGAAAACTTGGTTAAGTCCAGCCTATCCGGACCCTTCCCGGCACAGGGCGCCCGTCCTAAGTGCCCAATGGATAAACCGACACTAATTGTCTGGTATTTTTTATCATTGAATATTTTCAATTCCCTGGTCAAGTCTGACTAAATTTTTAATATAATAGATGCTGGGATTTCCTTGCGCCATATATTTTACATATATAAAATTCAGAATTATATATATATATATATAAAGTTAATTCAGGATATATCCATTTTAGTTAAATATGTGATAAAAATTTTAAGTAATAAAATGTTTGTAAAATTCTTTTAGTATTATATTTAAAATATTGATTCTGTCTAGTTTATATTTTTTTAAAAGAAAATAAAGCATTCACAAAATGATAATCCACTGAATAAACTTTTAAAAACACTTGCTTTTAAAAAACTAATTTTCGAAATATGTAAACGATGTTCTCATTAATTCACGATAAACATTGTTCCGAAGTCTCTAGGAAAGAAGAGAAAGGTGCAAAAAAAGGAAGAGGGGGGGGGAAGAGTATGAAACTTTTATTGCTCTGTAATTAAACACAAAAGAGCAGAAGAAACTGCAGAATGTGAGGAGGGAAGGGTCCCCGCTTTTGGTGATACTTGAAAAATCTTCTGATGGGGTTTTGCGTAAGACAGGGGTGGCCAAGTCAAATAAATGACACTTTGGAAAAACACTACAATTCCCCTGGCTACATATAAAAATATATATCTCTATGGTAGATTTGGATTCATTACAAGCATTTATTGGAGTAAAAATTTAAAACAGAACAAATTATTATTGTTTTCATTATTTTTATATGTGTACAAACATAGATAATATAATAATGATAATGCAATGAATCAAATAATATTATTTAAAGTTGTTTGATTAGTGAGGTATTTGTTTCTCGACACTTTCACTGAGTTTTTGGAAATAAATCTCAATTCATGTATTTGTACATCGTAATTGATGTTGCAGGTTTTCGCCCGATAAGTTTGAGCGCAATTTCCTGTTTGGATAAATTTCATTTTCAATGGAAACAAGTAATATAAAAAAAAATTTAAGTCAATTCCTACTTTGAATGATTGAATAGAAAGTATATTATTAATGATTAAAAATTTTAACAAGATATATATATATATGTACAGGGTGAGAGTGAACTAATAGTAGGAATTGAAAAAAGCATGATTTGTCTGAATTGTTGTAACGATGCACACCCGTTTTGGCTAGTTTGGCTGGAAAACCGGTTTTCGATGCCAACTTTTGTCATTGTTTTAGCAGCTAAATTGTTACAATATTGGAGACGAATCTAAGTTGGGTGTCGAAAACCAATAATTAAATTAATTAGTAATTAATGAATTAAAGTTTGAAAAAACTGTATTAACATCAAGAAGTCATTCACTACATAAAACAAAACTATTATTTTGCTACCAAATATGCGTAAAAATTAAATAATCTTATGGTTATCTAACGGTTTAAATGTTAAATTTATGTTATTGAATACTAAAATCAAAAATTGTATGTGATTTAAAACTTGTATTTTAATCTATATGTATGTGCCACATAAAATATATCTTGTCTATTACTATACGCTTTTATCAACGTTGATATATTTCAGAATTTGTACTGAGAACGAAGGGGGAAAATGAATAAGAATTATTCTTTTGTTTGTACTCTTTCTTCATTTAAAAATTGTCTAAATATTTTTGAGATACACATGATACTGCTATTTATAGTCAAAAGTAATGTAATGAAGTTCTTAATTGCGTATTTGTTTGAAATATATGAAATTATATTTTGTAGATAAGAATTTGTCTAAGAAGAAATTTGAGACAATTCTTTTTTGATTTTCTATGTGGACTCGAAATATTTTTCTTATGAGGAGAAAGAATTTTTACTTACTTACATAAGTAGAACCAAAAGCGGAGAGCATAGTGCATACAATTTTCTCTTTTGAAACAATTAAATCTCTCTAGTAATGACATTCAATAATTTACAAAATAGCTGTAAATTTATCTTTGGAGTTATCTTTCCAATTTTTTCCAAATTTTGCAATTGTCCATAATTCTGGAGATATTTGTCAAATAAGTCCATTACAAATTTATCAAAAAAAAAACTTCCATTCTCTTAAAAATCAACACATTTGTTGAGAAGTGCAGAGTGCCACTGAGTATTGTGACGCGTGTGGCACACGTGAAATAGGTTGCCAACAGTATTCTACCGCATAAA
The DNA here is from genome assembly GCA_019973975.1 of Trichonephila clavata. Taxonomy (NCBI): domain Eukaryota; kingdom Metazoa; phylum Arthropoda; class Arachnida; order Araneae; family Nephilidae; genus Trichonephila; species Trichonephila clavata. The sequence continues at coordinate 49,276 of BMAO01034567.1, forward strand.
AGTAATATTGTATGATATTGTTTGTTCATTTAACACAGCAGTTTAAAATGTGAAATTTAATTAATTAAGTTATAAAGTGGATTTAACGTTGTTTTTTAAATCCGCATATTCTTCCTTTGAAAATCATTTATTCAAAAAAAAAATTAAGCAGTTTTGCTTTCTACATCATTTATCTAGAGAATTGATCTTCAAACTGTGTTCCACAGAGCCTTGGGGTTCCACGAGTCGCAATAAAAAAATCGAAAAGAAAAACTACAAATGTGGATGCAAACTGGATTCACATTCTCCTGAAATTCGTATAACCACAATTATCTAAAGATGATCTCATACATTAAAATTAAAAATTTTATTTATACATAACTTTGTTGAGAAACACTTTTTAAATATTTATTGTAGTATAATAAATGAATTTAAAACTTTTTTTCTTCATCTAGTAGATTGTGAATATACTATTGTTTGCTATCCCGAATTCCAATAAGTAATTTTATACTAGTTAGTACAAAGTTTTGCAACCTTTTACATTTCTTGGGGGGAAAACACCTGTATAATGAAGAAGAGGGAAAAATTTATCGGCATATCAACACTGATTTGATGTTAAAATTTAAATTTACTTGAACTCCAAAATTTTAGGATGCCAATTCTTGTAAAATACGCAGAATTTCTCACACATCAATAAACATTTTAATGCCATTTACAAAAATGTATTTAGCAAGTGAAAAATATTTCTCAACGCGAGTGGCTACAAAAACAAAATATAAAAACGAATTAAACGCCGGATATGAAATGCTACTGCATATAATTTCAAAAGACTGACAGTTTGTGTAAAAAACACATATCTCAGTTACTAAATATAATGCATGCGTAGGTGACATTTGGATCACAAATTAATATTATCAATGAATAACTAATATTAAAATTACATCTGAAAACCAACAGGTAACTACAGGTGAACTACATTTAACTACAGGTACATTTTAACTACAGGTGAAGATATTTTTAAGAAACTTAAAAATGTAATTGAAGTTAACAAAGTAGAATGGATAAAATTAGACAGTGTTTGCACACAGATGGAGCGCCTTGCATGGTTGGCAGATTAAAAGGTTTTGTTGTATTGCTTGAAAATTATTTGGGAAGAAAAGTTTTCAAGTATCATTGTATTACTCATCAAGAAGCTCTTTGTGCCGAGGACTTAAACTTGTCTTTCGGTGTTGGCCCCATGGTGCGCTGTATCAACAAAATATGAGCTCGTGCACTGAATCAACAAAGATTTCGTACGCTTTTTCCCCGAAGAAACGGAAGAAAATGGCGAGTTACTCCTTCAATTGTAGTGTGCGCTGGCTTTTCAAAGGAAGTTCACTTGCGAGATTTTGGAGTTGGAGAGAATGTGTTTTAGAATATCTGGAAGAAAACGATGAACTGCCCAGTGAATGCTTGCTCCTCAAAAGTGAAAATTGGCTGTGGGATTTAGCTTTTCTTACCGATAAAATGGAACATTTAAACAATTTAAATTTAAGATTACAGGGGAAAAAATTGTATTTTTCTTACCCTAGTTGGTCATGTATTTTCTTTTGTGAACAAATTTTTGCTTTTTTGTCTGGATTTGGAGAGAAAAATTAACTAATTTTCCATTCATGCAGGAATTATCTGCCAAAGTTAGTAATGATCCGAACTATGATAGATTTAAAAATTTAATATCCATTTTGCAGGATTCTTTCAGTGCCAGGTTTGAGGATTTTAAAGATGATAAAAAAATACTGGACTTTTCACTAATCCTTTTTTGATTTCTCTTCAAGACATTAATTGCTACCCATCTCATTTACAAATTGGAATTATTGGCCTATAGTCCCATATTAATCCGAAAAGCAAACATAAGGAAATTATTTTAACCGTAAATGATCCGAATTGCTTCGAATTTTGGAAATTTGCTCTACCAAGCAATTTTTCAAATTTACATGATTTAGCGGTCAGATATTACTGTAGGTTTGGATCAAAATATGTTTGTGAAGAAATGTTTTCTGTTATGAACGTAATTAAATCAAAATATCGCTCAAAATAAACTGATATGCACCTAAAACGCATATTTTTTTTAGCATCTTCACGATCCAAATATACAAGATTTAGTAAAAAAAACTACAAATTCAAAAGACACATTATAAGAAAGTAGTGATTGCTTAGTAATAATTTAAAATTAAACTTTTCAAGTTGCTTACATTTATTTTCTACATAAGCTAACTGACTGATCCTGTAAAAATTTATCAACAATACAATATGTTTCTACTTTTGTTTTATTTGTTATACCATTTTTTTTTTACATTTTCACTATATAGAATTTGCAATTAAAAATATGTTTTTGGTGTAAATAAGCCTACAGGTAACATTTTTTGCACTTTTGTATAATTTTTAGTTTGGTGGAAAAGTTGGAAGTGGCACGCGTAACTTTTTTGTATCAGATTGTGGCACGCTTCCCAAAAAGGTTGGCCACCCCTGGTCTATGGTAACCAAGTGGTTATGCTTACGGACACGTGGCCGGCGTGTCATGAGTTCGAGTCCTAGTGCCCCTGAAAATCTGCCGTGTAGAGGGGTTGAAGTACATTAAATATGTCATGTCAAAGTCCTCACGTTGGCGCGGAGTAAAAGTTCGGAGAGAGCTCAGGTGTCGTCCTTGTCACTTGATCATGGTTCAAAGTTCCGTCGCCAATAGCCCTCGTGTTGAATTATAATGCCCGTTTACATGCAAGCCGCCAAAATGCCGGCAATTTGGAATTGGGGAGAAAAGCCGGCTTTTTACCGGTATTTTTTTCAGCCCGTTTACATGAGAATCTGGTGATTGGTTGATAGATTCACGTGACTATGCAATGTAACCATGGAAACAACCAGATTTAGAGCGATTATCATGAAGAGGACATGTGATTATGTTTTCGTTTACTTACCGCCAAACAATTCTTTGTTTCTATTATTGCTACGACTATTTTGCTCTTGCACTTTTGCAATATACCCACTAAAATTTCCTATTTAAATGTATATGGTTGCTCAATTACAGTAAAAGATAAGATGATTGTAGGAAAAAAATCTTTTGTTTAATATCCTGGTAAAAATGCGAGTGTTTTATAAACGTGGATAATAATGATGAAGCATAAAGATTTTAAACATCTCCTCACTGTTTTTTATGTCCTTACCACTTTGAATAGGCTTATTTTTCAAGAACTACAACCAAAAACAACCCAATTACTTGTCCTTTGAATTTAAAGATTATTTCCCTGTTTTTTACTAAGTTAAAATTATTGTATACTATTAATTCATACATTTTTTTTTAAATTTGAGAATAAAGCCTCCTCTCCTCCCAAAAGCAATACATTTTAAGATAAAAATTTTCATGAAATTTCTTTTTTGTGAGTATTTTTACTATGTATACTTTTGTGAAGCTGTAGAATAAATTTTTCTTGTAGAATTTCAGTTACATGAATTAAGAGAAAAGGGCAATTTCAATATTTACTTCATGAGCTGTGTGATTGCTCTGAAGCAATCCACTATGGAATATAAAGAAGCTAAAATGCATCTAGGTCTTAAAACTTTTATGTGGTATAGAAGTTTCAGCTCAACTGAAACTCATTTCATTGGGAATAAATTTGTCATCAGTAATGTATTAAGACTAGTTTTTGCCATTAATTTCTTTGTAAACAAGGGAAGATCTTTTCAGATCTTACTTTTGTAAATGTATATGAAAAAAGCACTGATTTGATAAAATTAATTTTGATAGTGATTAGAGTAAATAAAATTCGCAGAAACTTTTAAGATACAAATGTTTTTAAAATTTTTCTTTACTATTAATTACATTAGGTGTTTAAAAATTCAAGTTTTTATGTCATAAACTTAATGATATATATAAAGTGAAAATTTTAGAAATTCTGCATAATTTGACCTATTTTCGCTTTTTAATCTTTGATTAGGAGATGACTTTCTTTAATTTTTTTTATTGTATCCTTTTATTTGTTTGGGTTAATGACATTTAATACTCTTTGTAAATATTTTTTAAATTAATACTTTTTTGTTGTAAATAAATTGAAAAAGCTTTCCATAAGATTTCCAGAGAGATTTATTAGATATTATCAATAAGATAAAAATCGAGATGTGCTAATTGTACAAGGTATTATGCACGTTGAATTTTTGCAGTTAGATCCTCGATTTGCCCTTATAGTATAGTGTTACATCCACAGTCTGATTTATATATCATATCATGAAATGCTTTATTCACTTATAGTGCATTCATGTAATGTTAAAATTAAGTGTCAATAAATGATGTATATTAAAATGAATTTGATTATTAAATAAAACTACTGTCTAATAAGAATTTTCGTGAAAACAATTTAATTCAATCTACTATAAATAATTTTATTAAAAAGCATATTTCTTTAAACATGTTTCTTAATTTATACAAAAAAGTCAAATTTCTTTCTTTTTGAATGTTGGAGACAAACATTTCTTTAAAAAGTTCAAACCTTTTGAAGGGTAAAAATTATAAAGAAAGTCAGACTATAAAACATATCAAATGTTTGTTTGTTGTCAGATTATTTCAGATGCTCAAAACCTTTAAATGATGTTAAAAGATATTTCATTTCAATCTCAGAAGAATTCCTAATTATTAATCAAAATTTTCATATTAACCAACTTTAATTAAAAAGCTAAATTAACTTTTGTTTGCAAGAAAGTGTGTATTTTCCTTAATGTACAATATTTTCATAAGAACTTGTTCATAGTATGTTTCATAATTGAGGGATTATTTAACCCTTCGAGGAGAAAAAAAATAATATTTAGCCTACTTTTATAAAATAATTTTGTACTTGCCCATTCAATTCAATATGTATATAAAAAGATATCTTTTGGTTCAGTAAATCATGATTCGCTTTAATAACAAAAATTAAATGGACTAAATTTGAAGATTTTAGAAAAAAGAAATTTTCTTTTTAAGCTCTTATCCTCATAAATTCATGGGAATGTGAATATAAAACAGTTAATTCTATTTATTGGTTATATCACATTTTAATCAATTTTCAAAGTAAAAATTTTTTTTTTCACTACACCCCTGTGGAGTTATTTAATAAAAAGATAGTACTATTTTTTTACTTATATGGAAACACTCAATAAGATAAATCAGGAAAAATAACAAAAAAATGTAATTTTATTGTGTACATCCATAAGAATTATATTGTAATAATTTCAAATTAATCTCAAAAACTAATGTCTTAAAGTATATGTATCATCTTATTAAAATATTGGAAACATACATGCAAAGTAATAATTCTTATTTCATAAAATCAGGTTCTTAATACTTTTATTTTAGGGAAAAAAATATTTTGCATTCCAGTTAAAATACTTCTATAATAACTAGCTTGTTGATACATTTGATATGAGTGAAGTTTTTGATAACTTGAAGGAAATTAACATTTCCTGTGGGGAAAAAAACAGGACTCAGACCACCTGGTCAATATAATTCACAACATCCTGCCCCTTGATGAACCAGAGGGTTCATAACATTTTCATGAAGCAATAAAATTTTAAATTCAAGCATTTCTAGGCTTCTAGCACAATTAAATTTTAAATTCAAGCATTTCTAGGCTTCTAGCACAATTAAATTTTAAATTCAAGCATTACTAGGCTTCTAGCACAATTAAATTTTAAAAACAACACACAAATTAAATAATTAAACATTATAACATATTTCAACGCACTAATAAAAAATAACACTTTTACAAAATATCCTGAAATTTGAGAAAAGAAAAAAAGAGGTTTCATTATAAAAAATTAAACGTTGGCTAGGAAAGTATACATTATAAATTTTCTAACTTTTTTATAAGTTACTAATCAAGCTATTTATTAACGCTTGAAGTAAGCAAGAATTAAAAGAGAGCAACACACAATAAATTAAGTCAAAAACTAAAAAATTTCGTATAACTATATACACATGGAGAAAATATTAAATAGTTCAATATACAATTTTCAAGAATCATTCTAGCTATACCAATATTTAAAGAATGAAATACTAAACTGCATTTGAATCAAACAAATATTTGAAATAAAACTATCAATACACAGCATTCAAAATAGTATTCTGAGCTGAATTTCTTCTGTACACGAACGCTCGCAATCCACAACAGCAGCCATCTTTGAATAAATAAAGATCTGGCGCAATGCATCATGGGAAAATTAGAAAACGTTCCCGCATTTTACCCCCAAATCCCCTGCCCTATTGCGGGTACAAAAATCAAACCTCTTTTTCTACCAGGCATTTTGCCGGGTCGTCATGTAAACGCCTCGAAAGAGGATCCATGCCGGTATATTGCCGGCAATTTTCGTCCGTGTAAACGGGCCTATAGTGTGACTTTGATGAGTAATAATTCACTCTACATTAGTTTGTAAATTATAACAAAAATCTATAGCATTAATTTTTTCAAATGAAATCGAAGATAAAGGGGAAAAAATGGAAAAATTAATTAACTTCTTACACCATAGCGAGAAATTGTATTAATAAATTACTTTAAGTAAGCTTACACTTTAAGAATATATTTTTTGTATTTTCCAAAATATTTAATTTCTCTTTCCGCTGGAATATACACAGACGAAAAAAAAATCCCAACATCAAGAAAGGTTAGATAATCGAAATTTGGTAGGTGGGTTTATACATCTGAAAAATGACATCCATTCAAATTACGCGCTTTGCACCTGAGTGTGGCGCTAGTAGCGCTACTCAGAACTTGCACAAATCAGAGTTGCTTTAAATGCGTGCTGTAAAGTTTGTAAGCGTCTTTTGTCTGTGAAATTTGACGTATTGAGTTGATGTTCGTGAATAATGCCTTTAAGAAGACGAAGAAGCCATGACTAACAGCTCACCGAGTTTGAACAATGTCGATGAACGGGCTACGAGAACGTAGATTTTCTTTTCGAGATATTGCAGAAAGATTGGCCGGAATGTATCCATTGGGCCTGTTAGTTGGAAGCAGTGGTCAAGGGATGGTACTGCCACAAGAAGACCCGCTTCCGGGCGGCCACGTGGCACTACAGAGAGGGAAGACCGCGTATTGAGTGTACGACTGTGGACCATCGTACTGCGTCTGCAGCAGAAATTCGGGCTGTAGTTGTGGTACAACAGTTGCGCAACGAACTGTTAGAAATCTGTTACTTCAAGGATAACTGGAAGCCAGGCACCCTGTAGCGTGTATTCCTCCGACTCCAAACCATTGTCGTTTGTGGCGCCAGTGGTGCCAAGCCAGAGCTCATTGAAGGAAGGAGTGGAGATATGTTGAAAGCAGGTTCTGCCTTGGTGCCAGTTATGACCGTGTGTTTATCATAAGGAGGCCAGGGGAACACCTGCCTCCAAATTATCTGAGGCCTAGACACACTGGACCAACACCTGGAGTCATGGTCTGAGGAATAATTTTTTATGGCAGCAGAAGCACTCTCGTGGTTATTCCAAACACACTGACGGCAAATTTGTACGTCTCAGTCTGGTAATTCAACCTATTGTACTGCCTTTCATTCAGAGTACTCAAGGGGGAGTTTTTCAAAAGGATAATGCTCACCCTCTCACACCGCTGTTGTAACACAATCTGAATAATTTTTTGTATTAACTTACTAAATCTTACATCTGAGTAACATGTTGAGAATAATCTAATTTTGCATAATTTCATCTCGATTACTTATCACTATCCATGACTAATATGCCTGTAAGCGTTCCGACTATTGATCTAAAGAATGCCAACTTACACTGAATCTTTTTTCCCCATTGATCTCTGTGACGGTATATTGATCACAAAATTTTTCAACCACAAAATCTCATTGTAAAACCAAACCAAACTTTACGAATAATCATATAATCAAATTCATATCGCAATAAAATGTGTTATAATTGCTTTATAAAAAGATTTTACTCAACAAAAAATTACAAGTTGAAAAAGTTATTGAATGTGACATACATCCTTCGTACACCATCTTTTTTTGTTTTAACGAGCGAATCGAAAAAAGGAAAGTCCAGAGCCAAACGTAAAGCAAATCAGATGGAACTATGTTTCAATGTTATTGATTAGCAACAGTTATGCGCATGTGCCACACAGTTGCCACAGCAACCAAAGACCATCAATCATAAAAAAAATGGAAGAGAAATCTCTCCCTTTTTTTTCTTTTATGAAATTCGGAGGCTCTAAGGAAAGTGAACAAAAGAAACAAAAAAAAATTGTGAAATGTGACAACAAAAAAAAAAGACATTTAAAAAAAATACAAAAAAAAAAAAGAAGAAGAAGAAAACCTGTTTCAGAGGTAAGTAAAGTATTGAATTAAGAAATACTTCGGAAGAAAATTTTTCTCAATTGTTGTGGATATTGATGTAATGAGCAAGATTTACTGAATGGACCATAAAATACACTCTTTTTTTCTTATAAGTCTCAATACATTTAAGGAAATTTACTAAAGGAAAAACCTTAGTCTTTTTCTTTGCTTTACCTTAAAATTAATCATTTTTATGATTATCTGCTTGTCAATTATTCCTGTTTGAGGGTAAATGTATAATTAAGGATTCGCTCTCTCTCTTAACAACACAATCCTCAATGATCTCTGATACTTCTCGATAAAAGACTATCTTCTACACTAACTCTTATTATTCTCTTATATCTTTTCTAAAAATGTCCAATAAACACTTTTAAAATGTAATTTCTTCAATTTGTCTGAATTTAAATTAACTAATCAGTTGCAATCCATCAAAATCAAAGTGTTTTTCATAGTGGGAACTCTGTCAGTCACGATGTGAAAAGCAGCAAAAAAAGGGAATGATATGCAGCGTAAATTATTCTTCAGAGCAAACTATTTGCCACCCAGCCAGTAGGGTGGATATGACCCTCGGCTTCTAACCAAGTGGTTTCGAATAAGGCATGGATTCTTCGGGGGGGGGGGGGAGACTTTCGCCTGAAATGGAAAGTAGGGTACCCTTTCTGTTACATGCTGAGATCATCGTTTGGAATGAAATGTCTATATTCTTCTGTTTGTATTGTATGCTTCTGTTCTTCCAATCATCTTTCATATGTATCTCAGGATAAAAACACACACAACAGTAAACCAGTAGTTTTTAAAAAAATATGTGTTGGAGCATAATAATAATTAGTTTTCTAACGTTATTAACTTGAGAAATATTTCGCTGGACGCAGATTGGTAAATAGACTATGTCTTTATATATAGGTTTATAAAATATCTCGTAAAAAATCGCAAATAAATTTAGACATTTCTTTTAACAAATATTGTTCTTAAAGCCTAAATAAATCATTCAGGAAAACAGATAAATATATAGACTAACTCGTTTTAGAACAAAAGATGACATGTTAGCATTAAAATATAAAATACGGAAAAGTTTTAAACTTTTAAAAATTTATTTCTGTAACCTCGTCCAGGCTTATTTTATTTCTGGATTATGGATAAAAAGATATCAATTTTTTAATACTTATTTTCAAACACACATATCTTTTAAAACATAATAGTCCCATTTGCATACAAAATTTCGTAATAATGTAAAAAAAATTTATTTCAATAAATGAGTAATTTACTTCTAAATTTGACTTTCTGCTTGCAGAAATCATTAGAATTTGGTGTCTCACTAACTATAAATACAAAGCTTAGAATAACCAGCTTTTATCTTTATTTTTTATTAACACGCTTTCAAAGTTTCACTTGTATGTAAGTTAAACTTGGAAGTCAATTTTTACCTAATTTAAAGGTCAGATAATTCGAATTTTTGCGCACTTATCAAGGACCGATGACAATACAATAATATCATAACTTTGTTTCATTGTCCTCATCAGGACATCAGGAATAACAATATCCAGATTTGGCGACAATTCCATATATTATTTCCTGAATGGGCGACTAAAAGATTAAAAACACTCTAAGAAACGAATACACTTGCAGTTAACAGAAATAAAACAAAAAAAAACGTGTTCTCTCTCTTTATGTGAGAAAGGGAAGGGTTGGTGGGTGGGTGATAAAAATTTCTTACCGTAATATAAACAATTGTCTAGTTTTTCTGAAAATTCAAGTAGAAAAAAAAGACTGGTGCATATTGAAAAAAAACAATTTCTGTTCTAACCGCTAAATATTTTTTTAATTTTTATAAAGCAATACGTTTAGAAGTGATGATACGAATTAACATTATAGCAATACGTTTAAAAGGGGATAGTACGATTGACACCTAATATTACCCCATGCTATTATTAACTCGCTATTATTAAATATTCTTCGGATACTTGGGGATCATAAATTCTGTACTTGAAGAAAGTACGAATGCTGTCAGGAATAAAACCTGAAATCAATTATGTCACCGGAATGACTTAAGAGACGTGTTTAGAGGCCAGTTTTATTCAGTGAAATACGTTTAACGCGAAAACGCTAAAAACGCTTAACATGGAAAGATTTCCTTTCCGGAAATGAACAAAATACGGAAAACACCAGCTGGATTGGACTGTCCTATTGTATTAGCTCATTACAGTAGATGATGATAATGTATGTTCAGTCTCAATTATGACAGACAAAGGCATTTGGGAGTTTTTCTAAGTTTCAAACATTCTTAGGATGCAGATTCCGACGATACAAATGAAATGAACAATGCACATCATCCGAAATGAGGAACATCACGAAACGTATGTGTAGTTATTTAGACGCACATTCCAATGGTGAAATGAATAACATAGAAACACAAAAATAGAGCAACCAGAAAAAGATCTGAATTTGCCAAAAAAAAAGGGCGTCTAAATTTTGAAAAATTCTTTTGTCAATAATTTTTTTGCCATTTTTTCTCGATTTCGTTGTTTTATTTTTTTTATTTTTGGGACACGAAGAATAAATGTTGAAAAAACTCACCAACAATTTTGACTTAAAAAGCAGTAGTGCGTTGCATTATTTAGAAATATTCCATTGATGCCTTAAAATTGCAGCTTACAAATTAAGGGGAAGTAGAGGCTATTTTTAAATATAAAAAACAAATTCTTTAAATATGTTTACATTGCTGAAAATTTCATTTCAATCAAATTTTTTTTTAAAAAAACAGGTTTGCAGAACTTTTAAGCGAAAAGTAAATACAAAAAGGACAAAAGGTCATTTTTTGCTTGCACAATTTCACAGACATTGCGAAACAACTTGAATAAAATCGTTATGTAAGTTTTTCATTTAAGTAAACTATGTTGTCATTAGTAAATAAGAATGAATTCAATACATTCCTTACACTTGATAACGAGTTTTTCAGGCAAATATTTTGGTTTTTCTATAATTTTTCAATTCAAATGTATTATATTTTACTTTTTATAATGTGTTTATTCGTCTCTAGTAAGCGTAAACTTGAGACCAAATTAATCCGTTGGGTTCTGACAGATAAATTCTTCATTTTATTTTAAATAAACAAAATGGAACCTAGTCAAAAGTTTTAATTAGTAGTTGAATCTTGAGTTAAAAATTGTGTCACCCATTTTAAGGATAACTGTAAAAGTTCCTTCTGCGAAATTTATTGTAGAGGACATCTCATTTTATTATCACATTCGACAGCAGATTGCCAAACCATAAATGGCATGCATTACCTAAAAATTGCTTCAAGGTGTTTTCTACTTTTTCTGATCTTTCGTCAATAGGGTTTGGGATGGAAGCTCAAAGGACGAACTGTGGCAAAAAGCTGAGAGTTTTTGTTCACACTACTTTAATTCCACAACGTAATGCTACATCTTTCGCCAGATGATATAAACAGATATATCACTAATTGTTTAATTCTCCTGGTTTCTATTGGCTGATTTCCATCACTTTTATGCCCACTTGAGGGGTGTTACATGTTCCCTATGTATTATACTAATAATAATTATTATTACTGAGATTTGATTCATCGTTTCAGGCTACTGGTAATAGACTATTAGATTGGAATGTAAAAAGAACTTCCTAAGTTCATCAAGTGTTGAATAGGGTCCGTTGAAATCTTATCAGAGTCATTATTACAGTTATTATTTTTTTGTGGGATATGGAGCGAATCTTATCGGTGGATTCAGGGAAGTGAATTCAACACAACAAATAGTCGTCACAGTTATGGATCTAAGGTTTCAATTTAAAGCTCATCTGCATCATTACACATTCCTTGAAAACTAGACCCTTCCATATCCAAGTTAAATACCTATTACAGTTAATATACAATTTAGAATACCACAAAGGAATGCATTCAGTCCCTTTTGTACAATATCTACACTTATAGCTTTCCACTGCATCAACATCTGTCCCTTCATTTCAAAGGGAAAACATCATCATAACAGCGAAAAATTTTGAATACTACCTTGGTTCGGAGTAAGACTGTGGCTACCATGGATAAAACCAAAGCCATAATCTTCAAAAGAGCTATAGTAAAAAGGAACAAAATCATCTTGTAGATGACGACATTTAATAGATTGACGAAATTAAATATCTTAGTATGATTACAGATTCCAAATTCACCTTCAAGCATATTAAACATATGACTACCAAGCACATTAAAAATTTCACTGATAAATTTTGGAAGAAATTTCATCTTTTTACCCTCCTTATTAGAAGAAATTCATCTCTTTCTTTATCAAACAAGTCCTTTCACAATAAAAGAATGTTTAGACCAATTCTGACTCATGCGGCTCCTATTTGGGATCCAGGAGGAAGATCAAATTGAAAATTTATTACCATTCAGATCAGAGTTTAGACTTTAGTGGACTCTCGTAAGCATTTACCTTAACATGTGGATTTCCTGTGGAACTACTTGTTTCATGTGAGAAACACACGTTCTGAAGGAATCGTGATGTGTGCAAATTAAGTAGAATTGATACTGCTGCTTATCCTCGAAAGGTCTGACATATGTCAGATCCGCTCCAGAGCTGCTGACCGCCAAAAAATTTATTATAATAAGGGGATCGAATGTTGAATCCCCCTTAGAAAGTCCAGTGCAACCCAGAATGGGACCCGGGGAAGCTGGATGGTCACAGCATTTCTTACAAGGGGGGTGTATTTTTCTGTCACTATCATAGGAAAGACATTTAGGATGGCTACTTGTTAATCTAGTTAGAGATATCTAGTCATATTTGATATCCAGCAGAGAGATAGGGGATGTTCATATGTGCCATTGATGCGGAAACTGAATACACCCTATCAAATTGAATTTAGATTTTTTATTTGAGTACAGTTCTCGAAAAGAGCCAGAGGCAGTTTCTTTCTCGCTACCCTCTATCAGCAATTTCACTATCAATAATGTTAATCCATTGGAGGTGGCTGTCATGGGTCTGAGAGATCTTCCTCTGCATGACCAGAATAGAAGAACCGATAGAAGTGAGAACTTTTAGTATAAAATTTGAAGTTTTTCATAATGTTTGAATTAAAATTATCAACATCAATCTGGTTTTCACATCTATTGACTCTCCGAGCAACAACTAAATGCATGTTTAATGGTTTTTTATTCTTCAAATATATTACGGGCTGTACAAGATCATGATAAAATATAAATACAATTCAATTGAAATAACAATTAATATACAATCATATATTATTTGTGGATAGTATTTGTATTTACTTAAATTTCAATGTACTTGATTTGTAAGATTATTTTAATTGTTTGCATCATTGTCATTAATAATTTCAACAATACTTAGACTTTTTGTACTTTCAATCATTTCATTTTGTTCTAAAAAAGATACAATAGGCGTATGGTAACTAAATTAAGAAAGGAAAATGTTTGATTCATACAAACTTATCTAAGTATCGCGTAAAAACCGCTTCGATCATCGTTTTATATTTTGTAGTACTGACTTTTCGATCATTGGACATATTTAAATTAAGTGTTTCATTTAGAAATTCAATGAGTGGTAGATTTTTATCATCTGCAAAGTTAATATTGAAGTCTCCACTTAAAATCATCGGTACATTATCATATTTTTCGCCAAATCTTTTATCGAGTATTTCAGAACTTTCTTTTGTATAAATCATCAAATTTTCGAATAAAAATTGTTGTATATGTCTCATAGATTTCCCAGGCGAAATGTAAACGGCAACCACATTAATATGTATTGCCCATTCTTGGAATCGCAACGAGCAACGCATATTTCGCCTATATTAAAAACATTGACACCAATGCTTCTAGTGAATTTAGTATGCATGTCCATATGTGAAGTAATGAAGTATGACGTATCTTGAGTATTGTAATAAATAGCTACGCCTGCTGCTGGAACTTCGGGTCTTTTATGACTTACAACAAAGTTCAAATTCGGAATATCAAGTGGTTCTTCGTTTTTCATACGAATTTCCGACAAAAGGAGAACATTTGACTTTTTTACGGTAGCATCATTTTTTAGGTCAGCTCCATGCGCATGCAAACTTTGACAATTGAATGAAAATATCGATAATCCTTTCTTGTTGGAGATGGAATTCTAGAAAAGTTTTGGTGACCGTTTATAGTGTATTGTTTTGTAACCTTTTTAATTCTAACTTTAGATCCTCTCGATGACTTGTTGATATTTTTTGATGTTTATCTGTTTCTGAAGCATTTAGAGGTGTTCTTGTTCTACGAATCCAAAATTTCCACCTGCTGCTAATATTTTCTTGAGTAACCAGAAATAAACCTTACTCTCGTTAAAGCTACGTAAACTAATTTTCTAGGATGTTTGCAATCATATTCGTAGACAATAGCATCATAAGTACCTCCCTGTGATTTGTGAATAGTCATCGCCAAAGCAGAAATTAGGAGAAAATGTTAAGGATCTAAGCAAATATGGGAGAAACGGATGTTTAAAATAACACTAATTCCCTGACAATATTTTTTCGTAAATTTCTAATAATAAAATCGAATGATGTAAAATTATAGATAGTCATTTTGCAAAAAACAGAAGAGCATATATTTTATTTTTGACAATTTAAATTAATAAATAATGATTTCGAAATATTAAATTTTTAAATAAAATAAAATATTTAATGAAATTAAAATCGGAGCCGTTTTTATTATTTCAAACTAAAGATTTTAATGATGTAAGGTTATATACTATAACTTTGCATTTTTAACCATATTTTAATCTTGAATTATTCTTAGATTTCATAAAATTTTTAATTTCAAAATCCACTATAAAAATATGATTGAACAACTAAAAGTTTGTTTTACCACGGTAGTGAGAAAACGTTTAAGCCACTGTAAAATACTAATCCGGATTGTGTGATGCATTGCAGAGGTTAAATATTAGAAATAAATAATACAAAATTTTCAAACGCCAGAATAAATACGATTTAAAATAATATTAGATAATATAAAAAAATTTCAAACGCCAAAATAAATACGAGTATTTAAAACAATTTTCTGTGTTATTTATTTTTTATCTTAAAAGTATTAGTATATTTACTTAGTACTCACTATTGAACTACACAATGATTCTACAATTAAATAATTCAAATAATAATCAAACAAAAAGACTATTTTAACAATGCACACTATTTTAACAACACATTGAAGTTTTCACTAAATCCATTTAATTTCACCTATAATATATACACAGCACTATAAGTCAGGTGTATACCTACAGATATACTGATATAAGCATATTGGTGACGAGAACGCACGAGATTTCACCCATCCACGTGACACGAACGCGTAAGATTTTCCCTTACCAAAAAGTGCCCAACGCCGCTAAAGAAGTTTTCACTTAAAGAAATTAGCGCATCAAGAAATAACTGCGGGATCGTAACGACACTAGGCAGGAAGGTACATGTCGGGGAGATATGCAAATGATTAGAAATGCAGCGTGATTGCACATTGCGTATAGCCGGTAGAGGGTGTTTAATGCCGTTCTCCGTGGAGTATAAAACAGATAACCAAAGCTTGTTTGAGTGTGCTGAAACGTTTACAAAGGAGGCGCCGACGTAGACATGAAATTACGCCGTTTTCGAAGACAATATGAGCAGCTGTCGCAGTTTGAGAAAGGGAGAATCATCGACATGATGAAAGCTGGGTGGTCAGCTAGGCGAGATTCCCTTCCCGATTCCCAGATTTGTCTCAAATCTAGCATATTTGGGATCATTTGGGACGGCGAGTTGGGCATCCCACGAGTTTGAACGAACTAGACGTAAGGTTACAGCTAACATGGAACGAAATGTCTCAAGATATCATACAGAACTTGTATGCCTCAATGCCCGATCAAAACGCATCGTGCATTCGCGTTAGAGGGGCTTCAACAGGGTATTAAATCCTCCGTTCTTTTGCATTTTTCTCTGAAATAAATTATCATTTTTCTTTGATTTTTCATCGTTTGATTTTGACGACTCCTAATTTTTTTGCGCTAATTTTTTTTGTCCATGAGTGTACAGCAGGTTTTTATTTCTTTGTATGTAATTAATTATAATGTTTTTATTAATTGAGGTGTAGATGTCGCTTCTACAAAAAGACATTTTAATAATTTTATAATGAAAAGTCTCTTCATCAGCATTTAAAAAAAATATATCAATATTTAAAAGTAAATGCAAAAAATCTGATTTGTTTGTGTCAGAATTTGTCTTTACTCAATTCAAATTGTCAGGATTCAAAATATAGGGATATATTATACAGTTTTAGGGAAAATAAGTAATCATCTATGTACAATAAAAATAGTAATCATCTATGGTTTGTCATTGGCCTTCTGCACCCAAGGTTGCGGGTTCGACCCCGGCCCAAGTCAGTGGATTTTCATAATTCAGAAAATCACCAGCGGCCATGTCGTATGATTATGCGGCATGTAAAAAATCCCTTGAAGTGCCCGTTTGGCTTGGGTGATATCGGCAAATATTAAATTCCTAATTTCACTTTCGCATCGTCAGAGTTCAGGTGCCTCCATCTGGGGCGTCAAAATTACTTACGGTATTTGGTATCGCCTCTACGGTGCCACGCTAAAAAGGGATACCAGCTCTTGGGGAATGAACTAGGCCTGCAAAGGTTAAAAAAAATACCAATCCACAGCCCCATGAGGAAAAAAATCCAACGTATATGACAAGAATTCCAATCTATATTATCAGTATCTTAATAGTTCAGATATATATTAGCCAGACTTTTGCTGTCTGTCTCACATCTTGGAGTATCCTTTAATTTGATAACAATAAACACTGCGGAATAGAAATAAATACAAATTGATTAACTGTTTCATATTTTTCAGTTTATTAATTTATTGAAAGAATACTTATTATATATTTGATTGAGAACCAAAATCAAGTATTCTATATAAATGTTATTAAATAAGTCTTCAGTCATAGCTACGTATAGAATTTATATTTTTACTTTTATAACTGTATCTTTATTATTCTCTTTAAAATAACAGTGTCATTAATTTTGTTTAAAGTGACTTGAACCAAATCTTGTGGCTTTCTACCAGTATTTGTAGCTTTTAAAACCATTATTGACAGTCCTAAATTTTATAAGATTTGCATGGAATCTCAGATTAAGAAAAAAAAGCAAAAGGAATTAAAGGCCTTAATATTTAAGCCTAGTGTTTTATGAAATACAGAGGTATGATTACACACGCATATGTATTTATAAAAATGATTCTATGTTTTAATTACTGATTAAAAAGAGAACGTACATATTTTTTTTTACACATTAGCTGTGTAATAAAATTAATTTAAGCTCCAACATTCTAAAGGCGATTTTGCTTTTATCTTACTTAAATGCTAGCAGTATCAATCACTAATTTTGTTTAAAAAGAATTCTGGTAGTAAAAAAATCATGATTTTTACTACTTTTTTGTGATTTTTTTTAAAAATAATTCTGACTTTTGTTTTTTTAAACCTCTACTTAGTTTGCAACGATTTTTAGATATAATTTCACATTACTAACTTCGCTTATATAATTATGACCGAGAAATGTTGTGAAAAGGACAACATTAAATATTAGTATATTATACACTGATGTGCAAAATTCCAAAATAAGGTGTGTATTTTTATTTGCTATAACACCACGAGAAATCATTTGAGAGTCATGAAATTCAGAAAGGAGAGACATCATTTTGTACTTAATCGATGACGAAAGTACTGTTGCGCATAAATGAATACAATACATACAAAGGACCGATTTTCTGTTAGGGACTTATCGACTGTCACGTAGTTTAGCATGGGAAAGTACCCAAGGCAGAACAATACCAATGCTTAAGTTCAAGGGCAAGTCCACTTTTGACTTCCCTTTCTCCAGTCAACAGAAAAGTGACAGGTGCAGTTTCTACGCCAATCTCCGTCTTGAAAGCTCACTGCACTAGGGGTGACAAGGACCAAGGGCTGAATAGTAATCCCAGCAACTTCCAATCAGAAATGATTTCTCGTCACGTGTCTTTTTTGATGGCGTGACATATTCCATCTTTAAAGAAACACAAAAAGTGGAAACCCAGGTGCTCCAAGAAGCTCCACAGACTCTCCAAGAGCCTCACAGACTTTCTCTCAGCCTGGTTTCCGAATTGGCTTGCACTCTCTCACACTTACAGTAAACTATCAAAGCTTCCAATAACGAGCATTACAATGCGTCTTACGCAACCTTCACATGAGTAATCCGGCCTTAACAGTTCCTCATCAGAATCAAACAAAAATGGTTTGATTGAACTCATAATATCGTTACACAGGATTTTCTGTTCAAGAAGAAGATGAACAAACAGATGTCAGTAGTATTAGCATGATCATAACTGTATCAGACTCATTGATTTGATGAAACCTCTTGAGGTTAAGGGTTATTATATGGAAAAAAATTGTTGTGTGAGAGATAAAATGATAGTTTGAAGGTAACTGTATAGAGATTCGATGGTCAAGAGGTAAATAAGTACGAGAAAATTTCTAGATCATCGAATCTTTTTTCTGGCAACCAATTAGAGGTTCAAACCTAGTAGTCAAAAACATAAGAATGCAGAGGATGGTTTTTTTTTCTTTCGTTTTTTCGTGCTTATATAAGTAAGTTCATGATTCGGTTCGGATTAAAATGGAAGAGATAAGCCGCGCTTATGGAACTCAGTTAATCGAGCTGGCTAAAATAGCAACTATAAACGAAGAGTTATTTTCTGATATTTCGAAATCTCTTTTCTATGATGATATGACTATAGTAAAAATAGGTTTTCTGTTATCGTTTTCGCAACAACTTCTGAATAGAAATACAAAGAAGAAAGAATTTATTTACGAACAAGTATTCAAAATATTGTGCAAACATTTTTCTTTAAAAAATGTCTAATCGAACGAAACATAACTATTTTCATGTTATATTAATATCTATCGTTATAATAATTCAAATCATATTATTTATAAGTTATTCATATTTAGAAGAAAAAGTGAAGAAAGTTAATATAACGAATACATCGTGTGTTTTATCCAAACACATTGGTCGAAAAATATTTTTACATGTATGCTATAAAGATAACAAAAACGTTTATGATATACGATACTTTTGGTCAAATGAAAGTAAATACTTAAAACCCCAAAAACGATCGGTGTCCAATTAACAGAAACTGAATTTCAAAGAATTTGTGAAATGTGTTAAATACAAACATTTGAAATTATCAACACATAAAATTTTTGTGATAAAAATGTTAAAATTAAGACATCTTTCTACTTGTATGATTACGGGACCTTCGCAAAGCGGGAAAACAGAACTCGCTCGGAAAATGATCTCTGAACAAGTATATGAGGTTCCTGTTAAAAAAAAATTGTATGGTGCTATACAATGTGGCAGTCTTGGTTTCCTAATGAAAAAAAACTTTAAGTTTGTTTCAGGGCTACCATCGTCAGAAGAAAATTGCGATTTAATTGTACTGGATGATATGATGAATAATGTAACAAACGAAATCTCCCAAATGTTTACAGTGGGTTCTCATCATAAGAAATATAGTATAATACTCATAACACAAAACCTTTTTCCAAGAGTGAAATCAATGAGAGATATTAGCTTGAACCCGCATTATATAATTTTGTTTCGCAACAATCGAGACATGTCACAAGCATCGTGCTTCGCCAGACAAGCATTTCCAGGACAGAAAAAATATTTCATAGATGCATATAAAAAGGCCACCGAAGAACACCTTTTAATTATTTGCTGGTAGACGTTCATCCAAGAACGCCAGAAGAACAGAGGCTCCACACGTCTTTATTTCCCGATCATGGAGTGATTAATTGGGTTTTTGTTCCAGAGTAGAAAAATGAACCGAACCAGACGACACGTACATTTGCTACATGTGCTGGCTGCGGCAAGTCCGGCTCAGCGAAAAGCCATATTAAAAAGTGCTTCTGATGAACAAATAAAAACTCTGTGCGAAATCTGTCAGAATTTACTCTCTGGAAATATACAAACTAATAAGATAAAAAAAATTGAGTACTTACAAAAGAGTTATAAGATTATTGGCTAATAGAAATATTCCTATTTCTCGCAAACGCAAACTATTCACCACAAACAAACAGGTTGGTGGATTTCTTCCACTTATTTTGCCATCTGTCTTGAGTGTTTTAGGTGGTTTAATTTCTAAAGCTGTTGAAAAACACATCTAAAAAATATGGCTAAGAAAATGGCTTTAGTACCACCCGAGCTGGTTTCAGAATATTATCAATTAAGCAAACCCGAAATTCGATTAGAAGATAACATTTCTAATCTGCTAAGCGAGAAGGAAACGCCTGATGATGTGAAGGCAAAACTTCTATCAGATTTGATACCAAAATATCACAGGGCAATGAAACCTACGAAATCTGCAACTCCATTTGAAATCCCTTCAGAACTGCTAGCAGAATCGGAATTACCGGACGGAAAACCGCTTGAAATACCATCAAAACTCAATATGATGGCAAAATATATTGGGTATGCTGTACCAAAGACCACAGCGGAAATTTATTCTACCTATTCTAGAAAAACTGAGAATTGCTAATTATACATTCAATGATCAGAGTGAATTAGAAGTCAGTGGTAAACCACAATATCGGAGCAATGTAATAGAACTTTTCAGTTATATGATGAAAAACGAGCGAACCAATGTAACTCCTCCTAAAGGATTTACTAAATTTTTTGAAGCCATTCTCGAGAGCAACATACCGTTACAATGGATTGGTAATAAAAGGCTTCGTGAACAATTGGTTTTATCAGATGCGAATCCTGAATTTGTGAAGTCGAGTCCACCTTCGAAAATGGTAAAATGGGAAACTTGGACAGATTAAGAAAATTATACTTTAACCAGAAAGAACCGAGTTCTTTTGGGGGAGTAAAGCGATTGTCGAAGGCCAGTGGAGTGCACCGATATGATGTTCAAAAATGGCTTTCACAGCAGGACGTGTACACATTACACAAACCTGTTCGTTTTAAGTTTCAGAGACGTAAAACTATTGCATATGGAGTAAATGAATTATGGCAGAGTGATTTATTGGATATGCAAAAACTGTCTCGTTACAACAAAGGATATCGCTATATTTTAACCATTATTGATGTGCTGTCCCGATATCTGAGAGCTTTTCCAATCAAAGATAAAAAGGCAAAAACAATAGCACAAGTATTTACAAAATTATTTAAAAAAATAAAACCTACAAATCTTCAAACTGATACGGGAACAGAGTTTTATAATAAAGAGGTACGCAATTTGTTGAAGAAACATAAAATTCATCACTATTCTACAAAAAGTGAAACAAAGTGTGCGATTTTAGAACGGGCACACAGAACTCTTCGAGAACGATTATACAGAGTTTTTTCTCATCGCAATTCCTATAAATATTATGATATCTTACCAGCACTAGTGGATTCGTATAATCATTCCATTCATAGCGCACATGGTTTTGAACCCGCCAAAGGACAACAGCTGATGAACCCGAGCTATATAAACGCTTGTATCACTCGAGTTCAAATCCACAGTTTCGCTTTGCAGTAAATGATACTGTCAGGGTAACAAGAGCTCGTGATATTTTTCGCAAAGGCTATATGCCAGGTTGGACTGAAGAAATATTTCGCATTTACAAAAGATATCCGACAATTCCACCGACTTACGTTTTGCAGGATTTTAATTCAAAGGAAATTGAAGGTCGTTTTTATAATGAGGAGTTACAAAAAATAGATAAGCCATCCGATACTTATTGGGCAGTCGAAAAAATTATTCGAAGTAAAGGTCATCTCGTCAGTTGCTCATAAAGTGGGTCGGATTTCCAGATTCTCTAAATTCCTGGATAAGAGCTGATCAGATCACACGAAGTCCTCATAATGAATCAGAACGTGAATGACTTTTATATTTTGCTACCTTCCAATGCAAGTATGAACTATTTCCCTCAAAACACTCCAGATCACTTTCAAACGAAGCTAGCCTATCCAATAACTTTAAATGGAGAATGGGAATGTTGCTTGACCGAAGTAACAATTCCAGGAAAATATTTTACCATTCACTCCGATTACAATGATTATTATTCAATTGAAACAACTGAAAATGTAGAAGGTACGACACTATTGCCTGAATTTAGTATACCCTTATACACACACAACGAAAACTACACAGATTTTGTGGAAGGGGTAAACGCTAATGTTAAGAAACTCGTAAAGGATCCTCCGATAAAATTTTCGTTAACAGAAAATAAAAAGAAAATAAAAATCAGCCTGAAACCTTATTGGGAATTGACTATAACAGCGGAAAAAGGAAATAATTTTCTTCGTCTTTTAAAATTAGATCCATACAAAGATGATGTAACACCCAGTTATTCGGGGGGAGCGACTGTTATGCGTAATTATACTGCTCCAAATGTTGAATTTTTTAAAGATCAGGAAATTAAAATTAAGCTTAAAAATCCGATACCCAAGAACACACATGAAATCTCACTCCACGATATGGAGAATAGAGATATATTTGATCAAATTACTGAAAAAATAATTTATAAAACAGGGGACGTATTAGCCTTTTTTAAAAAACAGAAGAATAGAGTGATCATCACTCTAAAGTCTAATATAGAAATCAGATTGAATCGCAAGTTTTGTCTCAAACTGATGGATGCCTTAAACATAAAAAATGAATCATATATCATTCGAGATGAAAACTTCCCCGTTCGATTTGATTATTCAGAAGTAGTAGACAAAGCAGAAGGTGAACAATTTGAACTTATCGAATATGAAAATTTTCCTGTTATTCAAAGAGTACAAAAAACTTACAACTTGAAAATAAGAAGTGGCATGTACCAACTGGCAGAGAATTTCTTTAAAGAATTTCAGTACGTTCTCTTGCGAGAGCTAGCAGATTCTAAATTTGAATTGATTGTACCGCCTAATATCAAAGTAACCTTCGGAGAAAAGCTTTCGAATATGCTAGGATTTCGAACAAATATTTTTACGGAAGGAAACTATAAATCAGATTATATTTTAGAATTACGAGCTGGAATTACAGAGGTATATGTGTTTTGCGACATCATATCTCCTTCGCTGGTGGGAGATGTATCAGCTCCTATATTAAAAATCATACCAATTGCTAACGAATATAAAGAACAAATCGTGAAACAGTTTACAGTTCCTCTGTATTTTCCTGTAAAAAAGAATTACTTTGATGTAATTGAAATTCAATTAGTGACAAGTAGTGGTACGCCTATTAAATTTATATCAGGCAAAACAAATCTTGTACTATCCTTTCGAAGGAAAGCTGTATAAAGCAGCTTGTAACGTGTTTTTTAATTTATATATAAAACTGTTGGGCATAGAGAAACACGGGCAAAGATTGGATCCTGGTGAATGTATTTCTTACTATTGTAATCCACAAGTAGGAAGTGGCTCTTATTTTGCTTCAAATTATCCCATACAAAGAGGTTATGGACTATTTAGTAATTTAAGGAGATATGCAATGCCAATCATGTTAAAAGCTGGTAAATACTTTGGAAGACATTTACTGAGTACAGGTCAAAATGTATTAGAAGATATGTCACGAGGAAAGTTATTTGGCGAAGCTTCACGAAACCAATTACGACAAGTGAGGGAAGAGATTAAACAGGATATACTTCGCAAATTGAGAGGCGGTGGAGGTGTTAAAAGGAAGAAACAAAGTTCAAAAAGACAGACTAAGAGAAAGAAATCGTGTGCGAAAGACGTGTTTACGAATCTGTGAAAATGGAAAAGTGTTACTGTACCAAAAGCGAATTAGATTTGTTTACAACATCTCCAATACAACTGGCAATAGACAGATCATCGTTTGTAGAAACTCATCCAGTTGCATCTATTTCTGACAACAATAGCATTGAATTCCTCATATCAGGTTTAGGAGAGTCTTACTTTGATCTATCACATCTTTTTCTTCATGTTCAAGCAAGAATATTAAAAGCAAACGGGGAAGCATTTAAGGCTGATGATAAATGTGGGCCTATAAATTATCTGTTGAACACAATGTTTTCAGAATGCTACATTTCGCTCAACGATCGTCAAATTTCATCGGAAAACAATTATGCTTACAAAGCATACCTTCAAAGCATATTATTTCATTCTGAATCATCTCAAAAAAATTTATTGAGTGCCGGACTATTTTTTAAAGACAATGCTGGAAAATTTGATGATGTTAACCTTAAAGATGTAGGGCAAAATAAAGGTTTAAAAAAAAGATGGGAGCGCGTAAAAAATGGCAAAATTTTCGATATGTGCGGGACTCTTCATGATGATATAGGAACTCAATCTAAATTGTTAATAAATGGCACATCAATCAGAATTCGATTGTTAAAGGCCAAAAATGAATTTGCCTTATTAGCCGCTGCAGGAGATTATATGTCAGAAAGTGTGTCTATATGTCATTATATGTGTCTATATGTCAGAAAGTGTGAAATTTCGAGTTCTATTCTGATTGCGCACGAAAAGGCGCTTGAGCAGTCTCTCATGCAGATGCCTTTTACACGTGTTGAAATAAAAACATTCACTCTCAGTTCAGGACTAAAGAGTGTTACCATACCTAATGCTGTTAATGGCGCTTTGCCTACTCGCATGATATTGGGATTGGTTTCGAATTCTGCCTTTAACGGTGATATAAAAAAGAGAACCCGTTCAATTTTAAAAACTACAATTTAAATTATATTTCGCTCAGTGAAAATGGTATACAGATACCCACTACGTCATATACATCAAACTATGTGAAAGATTTATATGCTATAAATTATTTAAGTTTATTTACTGATTTAGCACAGCACAAACAAATGTAACATTTGATGATTACAAAGAAAATACATGTTTGTACGTGTTTGATCTCACTCAGGATTTTTCCGCTAGTGATCCGTTTGCAAATGTAACACGCAGTGGTGATATTTCGATTAACTTAAAATTTGATGTAGATCTTCCCGAAACAGTTACATTAATTGCTTATATAGAAATGCAATCGCTTGTAGAAATTGATAAAAGTCGAAACGTTTTCACAGATTATTAAACAAAACATGGACACGATCACTTTGACTAGACTAGCTCTCAGCAATCACAAAATCAGATATAGGTTTGGAGGAGTGTTTGCCAGCGATATGCTTCCTCAACAAAGGAAACATTCTCGCTCTTTTATTGTAAATATAGATCCTGCTCAGTGCAGGGGTCAGAATTGGCAGGCTATGTATTTTGATGATAGTGGAAATTGTTTTTTTTTTTTTCTGTTCTTATGGAACACCACCTAAGCATGATATTAAAAAATTTATATAAATGAAAATTCAATACATTTTGAATGGAACAGGCATACATTACAGCATTCGCTCACTACAACATGTGGTCTTTTCTGTCTGTAATTTCTATGGCATATTAACCGAGGGTTATCCATCGACCGATTACAGTCAACAAATGAATGTGAGAATGAACGAATAGTTCAATATTTTGCACAGCGATACTTGAAGCTGGTTAATGTTCCGCGACCGTTATACAATCAATACTGTCAATCTCTGCAGTCAAATGTATAAAAGCAGAGCTTTGCCTCTATGCAAGTTCAGAAGAAGACCGACCATGGAGAAATTTGGTTATATAATTTGCGACTACTGTTCAGTGGGGGAATATTTTTATATTCATCATTCCTTGTTTGACGACATTGTTGAATGTGTACAAAATGTTGTTCAACAACAAAACCGAGACGATTCGAAAAGAATAGTCTATTTCAAAATTTTGAACAACTGTGAAGTAGTTCAATATATTCATAAAAATTCAAGTGAAAATATTTTTGGTTTTTGTCAGTTGGCATCGAACAAAGTGACAAATTTAAAGTATTTTCTCCAAACAAAAATCTATTCACAAATCTACTTCACTGTGTTCTAGAAGCGAGAAGAATTGATTCCGATGAAGGAGATTTCCCAGATTTACACTACAAAAATTGGATACTTCATATTATTAACAGATGAAGAGCTTGTTCGACTTTTGCATATTCTGTAAAGAACAATTTATTGTAATATGAATGATTTTTTTTTTCTTCTCCTATGCTATGTAAAATATTATTTTGTAGTCTAACGATAAAAAATTTTAAAAAATTTTGTTTTGCTGAAATGGTTTTGTGTCTATTATTGTTTAGTTTTATTAACTTATGCCTCCGAGTATAGAAATGTATTAATTAACACACATTCACAGTTCAAAATTGTAGAATACAAATTTAAAAGAGTACATAATGATATTCTAATTTTCCAACACAAAAATTATTTGCAAGGGAGGTAGTCATGAAGAGGTTGATAACTTAGGATTATATACTTCTAACCAGAAATATTTCGTAGATGTTTTTTTCGTGGGATGAGACGTTCCTGAGAATTTAAAAATAATTTCACTAATACTATCAGTGGAGAAAATCCTTTCACCATACCCATCATATCAACCCACTCATCAAACTACTTGTTATTCCTTATAAGCGCACCAATATATCTAAACTAAACGGTGTTACTCGCGGTTAGGAACACCCTAAAGAAGACCTTAAAAGTGTACAGTCTGGATATTTTTATTTGAAAAGATGCATATAAAAAGAGCACAATACACCTTTGCTCCTTAGTATCGACACTTACGCTGTTGTACAAGTCATCTCCACTACAATCTGCTAAAAGATGAATTCTGGTGAGTAAGTTTTCTCTTTTATTTGATATTTCCCTAAATTTTTTGCGATGCATTTAGAAATTTAGTCTTATAATTTAAAAGTATCATTTTTTTTTTAAAGCATTCTTTAAGCAAACCTCAAAATATGTAAATAAAATTTTATCAGTATTGGTATAATTTTACAATACATTTGTCAGGCAAGGAAAGTTTTATTTACTTCTTTAAAAATTTATACAAATGGGTTTTAATTATGCGCCATAGAGGTTAAAATACTCTTGATTGTAACATTGTTTATGCAATCGTATGCATTATTTCTAAACATCCATTTTTTTTTTTTTTTTGTTAGACAGAAAGCGATTATAGATGATTCGAGGAAGATGACTTTCCTCATATGAGCAACAGCAAAACACCAGC
>BMAO01034568.1:0-15981 GCA_019973975.1 Trichonephila clavata
TTTTTAACAAGATAACCCCAAGGACACTTTCTATGTGCACTGCTGGTGTCCCAATAACTGTCCTCCGAATTCTGAGAACACCTCTCAAACCACCTGATGTAAGCTCAGTAGAACATGTTTTGTGAGAATCGCAATTTAAAATAAGAAAAAAAACATGGTGCTTTACATTATTTTTACTTCACATTTTGTTTGTAATTAGAGAAAAATAAAAAAATATCACAATTAAGTAATTACAAATACTGATGAAATTTATACCAAGACGGTTAATTTTTCAAATAGCATTGTACTATGCTTTAAAAATGATCGGTATACCTTTTAAACGCCGCACTATGATTAAAAGGTAACATAAACTAAATTTTGATAAAAATCAAATTAAAATTGAAACATAAGACCTATAAAAGAAAAAAATTGAACAAAAAAATTGTTTTTAAGATTTTTAGCATGTCTCAAAAATCGAACATTGGCGGGTGCCATTTAGTTTTTTCACATGTTTTTTAAGAGTATAACCAATGATATTTTAACTCAAAAATCAGTTATTCTATACATTTTTAAGAGTAGTATCCTACCATAGGTGTCATTAAACATTTCCCAACGGGGTTTCATCATTCACCCCCCCCCACCCGTTGTAGGAGGTAGCATGACACACGACAAACAATTGAAATGACCCTTAAAAATCTAAAAATTAGAATGGGGGAAAAGAACTAAAAGTTTGCATGTGAAAGAGAAAAATCTATCATTTTTTCCCTGCAGAGTTTTTTTAATGTACCCTGATGAGGGGGGGGAGGGGGAGGTTCCCTGATGGGTGTCCCATGTTGGCGCCACATCTGAAGTAAACTTTAAATATAATTCCAAAATAAAACAGATCAAGTTGAAAATCTAATTTATAAACAAATGAATTTATACATTTCAGAAAAATACAATCACGTATTAGAAACTTTCAAGGAAAACATCAGTAGGACAAAGAAATAAACAAATAACTTTCATATCAAAATTCTCAAAGCTAATAGTATAATAAAGCAAAGAAAAAAAACTAGAATAATACAGATTTACCAAAATTCTTTAAAAGGAGAAATAAAGACAAAATGTATTATTGTTTTTTCATATATATGTTCTTTTATGTCCTAAACTATTTTTATTGTCCATGTATAGCTAGGAAAACATTTCTCATGCAATCTTTTTTCGCACTCAAGGCATCTTTTTGTTGTGCTTTTCTGATATACATGAAGTATTTCATTATCCTCTATGCTTGCAGAAATTTTTATTTTGCTACAAACATCTACTGGTAGAACAGACTGAAAAGTATCTTCATCGATATCTTCGTCAGTAAATCACCCACTTTCTTCTAGGGGAAACTGACAAATATTAATAGGTTCTTCTCATCTGATCGTGTATAAAAAATATTCCAAAGCCTCTTCTACAGTCCGGAATGGCTATGAATGCGCCATCTTATCAGCGTAATGGATATTCACTAACTGATGTAACACAAAATAATATAAAACCTTATTATGTGACGTTCTTCGCCAAATAAGACATACGCTACATCTAACTATCAACAAACGCACGCGGTAGTTACTTTTGCTGCAGCTGAGAAATTTCCCTTGAGATTGTCTAGAAACGGTTGAAAGGGGGGGGGAGTTGAGAGAGGACCAAAACGAAAGTGAAGTCATAAACATTTTTTTTCGACACATACTATAAGTTTTAGCATTCAGAAATCTTTTCCCACTCTTCTGTGAACTGTAAGCATAATAACTGCATAGTGTGAAAAAGTATACCTTTATACACCAATGTTCCATTTTTGGAACATTGAAATTTCAAAACCGATAGTAGAAAAAATTACTATATTTTTATTGATATCTTGCAGTCTATAGTTAAAATGATCATTTTTAATTACTTTTACCAAATAATAAAAAATATTTCTTAAATTTTGAATTTTATGTGAAATTTTGAATTTTGCCCAATCAAAAGTAGAAAAAAATGCATATTTTAGAAATTTTTCTCAGAGAGACTATTTACTTTATCAACAGTACTTCAATATTAAAAAAATTAATCCATATTTTTTGTCTTTAAAATAATTTTTACGGAACATTATGAATAAAATTGAATTTTTCATAAAATTTCAAATTTGATGTTCTAATATTGGAACATTGGCGTGTAAAAGGTTAATAAGAACAAGTTGTAACTATTATAACAAAATTACAATTAATTTTTAATACTCGAAAACTTTAAAAAATTTATAGAAAATTATAAGTTTACAAATACTTGGTAAGGCCACAGCATTCATTTACACAGCCAAAGATACATACACATATATAATATCAGGGGCCCCCGTGGTGCTTTCTGACTTTGTCCCATCATGGGCACGACATATTCATCATTTGACATGGTAATTTGGCTTGAATTAAGGCATTTTTAGCTAATAATGACTTTCTGGGATCAAATAAACTTTTTATCTTTACCGTCCGACTGATGAGGAGACATGTTTGCTATTTTGAAATCACATTATTGGGAATCAAAAACACAAAAGGCAGACATGAACAACAAACATGCTCACAAAGCGATGCTAAGAACAAAATTGTTCTTTTCGCTCCCGAGATCTCTTCTATTCATAGTTTTGGAATCTCTTAAAATCATTTGATTTCCGATGAAGTCTATTCTAATTAGTCTACATACGCTGGTTATGCAAGATTGCATCAATCTGATTTAAAACCGCTAACTTTTCAGTTTTTGAGAGATAAAACTGTGGTTAGCTATCGTTAGGTGAGTAAAATAAAAATTATCATGGCGAAATCTTGGAGGGCTCAACACCGCCCACTGCGAAATAAAATCCATCGGAAGAAAGTATTAAGTGAATTATTACACACATACATATGTATATATATTTGTGGAATGTATACATAAGAATTCGAACTATAAACACACCTAAACACTTTAAGCCAACCATCCTTGCCCATTCACGAATATATCATCTCATGTTCCACCGCTAAATAATTACAGAAACCCCGGGTGATGCACAGATAACTCCTCCGGGGAAGCCTTTAATCGGATTTAAATTCCTCGCAGGAGCTTGCGAAGGGAGTTTGACACATTTTAGGGAATATGGGGTCGCAATGATTCATCTGTTACAAGGAACTTGCAAAATTGGAGGACGCTCCCAAACCGTGCATCATTTTAGGGTGTACTTGTCACGCAGGCGGGAACGGATGATTGATCCTAAGAGGCTGTTTCCGAGAAGTAGCAATAAAAAAATTGTTTTTGAATATTCAGTGCTTGGAAAGAGAATTTTGAAATTTTGTAAACGAGAAGAGAAACTTTAATAAATGATTGAAGTATTTATGCGAATTTTTATTTAACCCTGTAACTGCCGATTAAAAGTAACGCAATTCGCTACCCAGTGCTACTGTTTTTCATAGGTGTGCGTATGGGGTGTGTTGAGAAAAAAAAGGCACAAATTAGCAATTTTTTTTCTAAAATAAGTTAATCTTTCGAAATAATTGTCGAGGTTCTATTCTTGCATGCGGAAGACTTCGGATTAGTTATAAAGATAACAGAGCAAAGAAAAAACTCGTATTTTGGAAAGATGTAAATATACGTCCTGGCCACTTAAAGCACTGGATGGTATGGATATTTACACTTGTGGCAGTTTATTGGGCAAATAGCTTGAAAGAAATACTCGAAATGGATGAATGAGTGAGTGTTTATTAACCTTGCATTATAAAGCAAACTCGTCAGTTTGAACCTCGGTTAAGTGATGAGGTTGACATTTGAGCTGTCACAAACTTCCTACCACGCCAACGGGAGGACTGAGCCTCGACAAATTTGTGAAGATGTGGTTGGCATGCTCGAGTGCGATCCCTATTGCCACAGAAGACCTGCCGCTTAGATGGGCTGATGCACGTTTAATCTATCGTGGCTCAATGTACTATCGTTTGTGTGCTGTGGTTGGATATGGGGGTGCAAATAAGGAGTTTGTCTCTTGTCATAGGTTGAAAATTACGTGGTCCCCAGCTAATAGCACTCGCGTTCCGTCAGAGTGCGACCTTGATAAACACTCTATCGAGAAAAACAGTGCCAAATGTGAGCTCGAAAATATGAATCTTTACGTAACCTTGATCAATACTATATCTGTGTAAGTTACTGTGGAGCAGCGGTTCTCAAACCTTTTTAACCCATGAGCCCCTTTTCATAAAAAGATTGTCAAATATTCGCCACGGACTCATTTAATAGACAAAACTTTTCCATGGACCCCTTTTTAAAGTCCAAACTTTCCCAATGACTCCCAAGTGAAAAAGCTATATAAATGAAAAGTATAAAAATCACAAATTTAAAAAAAAAACATTTTTTTGAACAATTATTTATTGAAATTATAACTTTTATTTAAGATAAAATTACAAAAAACAATGGATGAACTTGATGACGTGTTATGAGTGTATTTATGTCCAACTCAATGTTTGTAAATAGAAACCGCAAATCCCCACAAACACTAATTTTCAGTCGGTTTCTATTTTTTGTGAGTAGGTTTATAGAGATACTGAATCCACACTCTATCAGATGGAAATGTATAGTCAATAACACCTGTACAATAATCGATAACGCGGTTATATAAAATTGGGATATATTTTTGTAACCAGAATTTGTAGTATAGTTGCTCAAACATCGGTTTAACATCGCTCATTCATGGACAAGATGATCCTGTATTAGTATGGAATACTAATACAGGATACACGCGCAAAAAGGTTCAGCACCAAATCGTCGATGTAAAAGTGATCAATTATTATTTATACTAAAAATTCTATAAAAAAAATGGATACATTTTTTATTTTACTTGTTTCTCTTTATATTAAACTTGGCGCGGAATCTCTGATGGTGTACATGGGCCCCCAAATCTGTTTTAAATTTCCAAGCCCCCCTGAATAATATCAGGGACTTTTAGGGGTCCTAAGGAAACACTTTGGGAATTTCTGCTCTAGAACAATAAATATTATTACGCATAGTATATATGGACAGAAATATACCGGATGGCTGAAAAATACGAGTACGCATTCAAATATTAATTACAAAACGCAAAGATATACACTTATGGTTTTGTTTTATTGCATAAACTAAATATCAAAGTTTTTTTATAACACTTTATCTCATGCTTTTTCAATGTACACAATACTTTGAGTTTATACCAGATTCCTAGTCACATTCTATGAAGCATTGTGAGATCAACAATGAGAATGGTTACAGTAATTTCAATTTTTCATTTCCTCAGTGCCAATAATTAAATATTGGTGAACAATGTTTGCACTTATACAAAAAAGTCCACAAGTGTTATGTTTAGAGATCTGGTCAGCCAGGCTATATATATATATATAATCAAAAGAGTAAGTACAATATTATATATATACAACATGCATATATAGATATAAAAAGAGTAAGTCCATATATATACTATATATATAGTAATAAAATATAGTAGTATATAATATATATATATATATATATATATAGTATAAGCTTCGAAAATTGTTACATTTTTAGATACATAGATGTCTTAATTATCTTTAGAAATATGATAAATTATGTTTCTAGTTTTAATTATTATCCACAATATTCGAATTTATTGAAAACTAATTACAATAAGGAGTAAACAAATTTTTCAGACCTCCAATTAAATGTTAAGAATAATCTAATAATAAATTAATATTTTGATAAAATATTCTTTTGATTTTAACATTATAAAAATGCCATTCTGGCGAAGTATCCAGCACATATCTATTTTTTGAACTATTATCTTAAATTTTATAAAAGGAAACAATTATTTTGTTACTGATAATGATTTGAAACAAAGTAATTATAACCAATTTTGCAATAATTCTTTACATTATAACTATCCAATTAAATTCATATTTAAATATATTTCTATGTTATCTTAAGTCATACTGTTTCTTTCATCATAATTTTTTAATTTATTTCTCTGTTATTTTCTCTCCTTCAATTTTATTTATTTTCAATATGTTATGGTTTGCTTAGTTTAATTACAATAAAGCAATCTAGGTGTTGCAACTGTTTTTTCTTTCTATGTTAGCGCTTCAATATTATCACGTCATTTTGCCACGATGCTTGACTAAGGTGAAGTGTCTTTATTTTTCATTTGGTTAGCATCTTACATATAAGTTTTTGCTTTGTTTTTCCTTAAAAAAATTATTTCTTACATTCATCTCTTTGAGGGAAACATTTCTTTTCATATTTTAATTTTATTTTACTGTCTGGTACACGTGTGTTAGTTTTAGGCGTAACATTTCAACATGGCTTTTTTTTTCTATTATGTTCGAAAATTTCTGTTGTAGGAGGAAAGTTGATGCATAAATTATACTTAACCCTAATTTCGCTGATCCTAATTCAGCGACCACGTTAGAAATTATAATAGGTCTCCCTTTTAGTCTATAGACTTTTTTCAATTCTTCAATTTTAAAAGTTTTATCTCTGTTTCCTGTTATGCATATTTTTATTCAAATCTAGAACAATTTTCATTTCCACCATTTACTTTCTAGTCCTGTTTCTTAGAATCCAGTTTCTATCTTTCAGTTTTGTGGGTTGTATTAATTTGTCTTATTATTTTATTTCATTTTACTATACTGTATATATATATATATTGAACTTTCCCCCCATTTATGCTATACATGTGCCGAAGATTTTAAATTTGATCAAGCTATGTTACAGCTAAACTTTGTTCTTTCGGTAAAGCATTTTGAAAAGAGAAGGTTGAAAAAAAGGATGTTTTGAGGCACCCAGTTTGCATTTCATTAAACACACAAAAACTTTAATCCTTTCTTTATAGAACATAGTAAGTACATCCGCAAGTAAAAATCTTTGTTTAATTTTATTTAAATTTAAGAAAGGCTATACGGCCATACTTTTCCTAAACCCTATATAACTTATCAAATTATATCTTAAAGAAAGAATATATAGCAGCAAAGATATTTCATTAATATACTTTAAAAGAAAAGAAACTGTGCAAATTTCTTTTCTGTGGAAAAGAAAGTTGAATATTTTTATTCACAAAGTGAAACTGTTCCATAAATAAAATTTTTGCAATTATCCGACTATTAAAAATCACCTCAAAAAATCGCGCAGAAAGTATAAACTTATCATCTTAATCTAGAACAAAATATTTTTTAACATAAAAATATTTTTGAATTATTTGATTCAAAAAATTCCAACAGTTGTTCATTGTTTATTCCACGAGACGGCAGATGTTCAAGTGAAATTTAGAAGGAAAAAAAACCTGTCGAAAACATTATATAATTCAAAGAGAATACATAAATAATATAGAAAAAAGCATCTCAGACAGAGATTTTTTTTCAGAAAAAAAAATCCTCGGAATTCCAAAACAGTCTCGTGAGACTAGAGCGACAGTTCTCAGAGATGAGCGGTACAATTTCTTTAAAAAAAATGTTTTTCGCACTTGAAAATCATTTATTTCCTGTATTTGACAAAGGAAAGAAAAGCGGATGGAATTCTTTAAGTTGAGAATAAATAAAAATTGTAAAAAAGAGGCAAGTAAAAGCACTGAAAGACAAAAAGATCTTAAAAAGTCTTGGAAAGATCTGAAAAATAGTTCAACTAATTGTGCATTATTTTCGTAAAAGGTCATTTGACATTTGAAACTCCTTTTTTTTTCTTAAAGAAAATATTCTTGTGTGGGTGGGCTCACTAGGAATGTTAATAAAACGGCATTTCCATCTTTTAAATGTCATGTTGGTGTGGAAAATATCGAATATTTTATTTGTAGATTCAGTTTGAAGTCAATTTGGATCAATTTTCTCTCTCTTTAACACCTTCACATTCTTATAAAATAATACAAACCATTACTCGCATGTTTTTCACTGGCTATATAAATCATATAACTAACCAGGGGGAAGTTGCACACTCAATACTAACGTTGTGGGTACTGGCTTTATCACAATCCTTTTGTTTACAATTAATTTCATTGTACGCTACAGAAGTAATTACAGTAAAAAAGTTTAATTAAGAGAAAATATGCTTGCGTTTTTTTAACGAGTATTGAATTTTTCTTTGCTAATTTGAGAAAAAATCCAATTAAACTGATGAGTGTTTCAACTGTGCGTTACTTTAATAAAGGTCACAAATCACACACACTTTTTACTAATAATACAGGAAAAATATTTGTAGCCAAAACTATCGTATTTTGTTCAAGCTATTATGGTTTTATTGTCCTTACATAGCATGTTGAACCTTTTCTTGCTCGTGTATTTTGGAACAATGTGTTAGTGGTACACTTTTTTGTGGTTTTATATCTTTTGGATGTAGTTTTTTTTTCTGGTAGCATTTGAAAACCTTACTTTCGAGGGAGACTAAAACGTTCATAGTTTTTTCTCAAATTTACTTTCCCTAGCATGGTTATTTTCCACTATTTTATGAAGTTTCTTCCCTTGCTTGATCAATATATTTTTTCCGAAGTTTCAACTTCAAACCAATAAAGATCACATATGCCAAATTATTTTCTTATATTTGTGGTTCATTTACATTTATAAACCATAACGCGTCGTGCAACACAACAATCAAATTATTAAGTTATTCAGAGGAGAAAAAATGTAGCCTGCTCATAGAAAATATTTTGGAACAAAAGTTGTGACGCGACGAGCTTAGTCACCCCAAGAGCCTTAAGATTGTAAAAAACATTTGCCCCTCCCCAAAAAAGATAAAGATATGCGACGTATATATTTTAGATCCCATGAAGACAGTAATATAGAAGAATACAAAGGAAGTCGTTGGTAACATACAGTTTTCTCAGAATTAAGGATTCTGTCTAGGTTATGACTCTGCGTCCCGCACGACCTCTTTCAGGTAAAACGTTCTAGTGTATAGAAAAACATTCTTTTAACTCTCATCCCTTGATTTAAAAAGGACATGATAGGAATTTTTTAACTCAAAGTGGAATTGTATTTTACGCTCCCGCAACCTCTTTCGCCAAAGTGAATTTCTGCAAAATCCGCTCTTTTAGTGGATCTCTACTAACAAAATAAACATGCTTGTCAAATTGCAAGTCTAAATCTAATGATTCAAAATCGGAATAATTTTTCTTCAATGAGAATCGATTTCACTAAGACTTGTTCCTAGCAAATCTCTATAAACAGAAAGAAACATGCTTACCAAATTTACAGTATGTTGGTCTAACTGTTGAAAAACATGAATTTTTATCTATTTAATTCCCCTTAGCATTGCACAACATTTATCTTTTACACGCCTCGAAACCTCGCAACGCTCCTTGGGGGTCAATTACCCCAAAATCTACTCTCAGCGGATCTCTGCTTTATGAAAGAAGCATATCTACCGCATTTTAAGTCGGAATGTCTAACATTTCTGGCGATATTGTGCAAGGTGAGTGGTTTTTAACCTTTATATATGTATAGATTATAAAATTCTAAGCGTGCAATTCTCGAAATTAAACCAACCAATGTGGATTAGAAAAAAAAAATATTTGTTTTACCCGTTAAATATTTCAAACAAGCTACAATTTTTAGAGAAATAAATATTCCCAAATTATCAGCTAAAATGATAAATTATTTTCATAAAATAATAAATTAATGAACTAAAATCAACAAAATTGTTACGCAAAATCTCAAAGGTTATTTACTAAGCTGAGAAATTTATTAAGTAACCTAAATTATGAAACAAAGAGAAGTTTTTTAAACTAATATATCATATTATTTGTTTGGTATGAAAGAAAAATTTCCAACTAAAATTTTTGTGAATGTAATTGCTGTAATAATATCTAGAGTTGAGAGTAAAATAAAACAAACTATTATCTGGAATCAATAAAAATAACTAATTATAAAATCTGCGTTTTTTTCATTTAATAAAGTCAAATATTTTTATATATTAAAACCATATGAAACACCTGCTATAAAATTAAACATTACGGTTACAAAAAAGTCGTATTTGGATCAAGGTTTACGCTTTCATCAGCTTAGAGAGAAAGAAAAATGTTTTTATAAAACATTCATTTTTTAAAGCGTTTTAATAAGTTTTACTTGTATGGCAACGGAATCTTTGAATTCGATATTTTTACCCACTTTAAAATGTCGGATTAATTCACACTTGTCAAGAACCGATCACAATATAATAATCTGATATTTTTGTTTAATTGCTTTGATCAGGAGCATCAGGACTAACGATTTCCTATTTCCAGGTTTGGTGACTAATTCCAGATCCTATTTCCAAATTAAGTAACTAATTCCAGATTTGGCGGTATCCCTAAAGCGAAAAACGTGAACGCGTATTTCGAGATTCTAAAACAATGACGCTTTTAAAATTAATTGTCAAGTAATAAATGATAGTTTAAAAAAATTAAATGAAAAATGCTTTTATATAGTTAAACGTACCAAAAAGTAAAAAATAAATCTTAATATAAGGATAAAAATATTGTCACGTAGAAGGAAATAAGGCGATGTTATCCAATACACAATTTATTTTGTCGTAGTGTTTTACACGGGCAGCACCACAACTGATGACCTATCCAGCCTGCAGTACTTTTATAAACCTGGTGGAGGGTTCTAGAATAACCACCAGGGGAAAGATTAACATAAATTCCATTTACATAATTTGCAAATGTCCAAATAATAAATAAGAAAGTCATGATTGAATTTAACAAACAAATATCTGGGAGGCTCGAACCCGAGCCCACTTGCATTGGTAGAGCAGTGCTCTAACCGTTCGGCCACTCAGAGCGTATCAGTTTGTGACATTTCTCCTCCTTAGGAGACACAGCGCCCCGCTGTAGTTGTTTCGAACGGCTTCTTGTAATAGGTCCAAAGTAAACTTGTTTAGGTTCCCTTTTGTCAAAAACAGTCCGGACTGGTTCCGTTGGTGACTTTTCTTGTTCAATATCTTCTAGCTGAAGGTCAGGGTCTTTATAAGGTTTCATTCGCAGAACATGTACCACGTCTCTTTAATTTTCGTTCGGTGCGCATACTATCACAAGGTTCCACTTCATAAGTCACTTCGGATAACCTTTTTCTCATCCTATAGGGTCCAAAGTATCGCTTTAACAATTTCTCAGATAATCCAACTTTTGCGGATTGGAGTAAATATCCAAACCAGGTCTCCCTCTTTGTAATTCACTATCCGGATGTCTTTCATCATAACGGCATTTGTCTTTGTCTTGTGCTCTTGTTTAGATGTATTTTTGCTAGTTGTCTAGCTTCTTCGGCCTTCATTATCAGGTTTTGAACGTAATCATTCGCTGATTCATCGGGAAGAAAGAGCAAAATGGCATCTAGTAGAGTATCACGTCACGTCCATGAACAACGGAAAAATGGACTGAAACCTGTCGTCTCCTGCTTTGCGGTGTTGTATGCAAAGGTGACAAATGGAAGTATGTTGTCCCAATTCTTTTGGTCAACATGGACATACATGGCCAGCATGTCAGCGAGTGTTTTATTGAACTTTTCCGTGAGGCCATTTGTCTGAGGGTGATATGCAGTAGTTAGCAAATGATACGTCAAGCATAAATTATTTACTTCTTTAACGAGATTCGACAAAAATGATCGCCCTCTGTCGCTGATGATTTCCCTTGGTTTCAGTATAACGTCTTCAACCAGAAATTTGGCTATTTCCGTGGCTTCACCGCTTGGTAGGGCCTTTGTGATAGTAAATCGAGTGAGATAATCTGTACAGACAATTATCCATCTATCCCCTTGCTTTGTTAGAGGAAATCTTCCAAGTAAATCTATCCTATTTTAGCAAACGGGATATCCCTGGCAATATTGGTTGAAGTAATCCTGGAGGTTGCTGAGGTTGAGATTTTCGCCTTTGACACTCTGACAATGAGACACACAACATTATAGCGTCGGACACTGCGGTATAGGCAGGCCAGAAATACTTCCGTCTGATTCGGTCGTACGTTTTGGGCAAACCTTAAATGACCCGCTGTCGGTGCATCGTGAAGGCTTTTTAATACGTCCCCTCTAAGATGTTTCGGTATGAACAATAGCCACTGCTTTCCTAAAGGATCGTAGTTTTTTCTGTATAAAATTCCACTAATTTCTTTAAACTTTGAGAAGTCTCTCTTTCTAACCATTTCGTCTCGAACATTTGCTACATCAGGGTCTTTACTTTGCTCACTTTCGAAATTGGTAATGGTATTAAGAAATGGTATATCTTCAGTGGGCTCTTCTTCAATTTTAAGCAGTGGGCTCCTCGATAAGCAACCAGCATCCTGGTGCTTTCTTCCGGTCTTGAAAACTATTTCCACATCGTAAACTTGAAGACGCAAAGCCCACCTTGCTAGTCGCCCAGATGGATCTTTTAGATTTTCCAACCAGCATAAAGAGTGGTGATCTGTTACCACTGTAAATGGGTGGCCAAAGATATAGGGTCGGAATTTACTTATCGCCCAAATAACTGCTAAACATTCCTTCTCTGTTGTCGAATAATTTTTCTCGGATGTTGAGTGATCGGGATGCATAAGCAATAGGCCTTTCAAACCCACTCTGTATTTGTACGAGAATAGCACCAATGCCATATCCACTGGCGTCAGTATGTATTAAGGTTTTAGCTTCTGGTTTTAAAGAAGCCAGCACAGGATATCTCGTCAGCAGCGATTTTAAACGGATGAATGCTGATTGATGTTCTTCTTTCCATACAAATTTAAGATCTTGCTTCAATAATTCGTGCAACGGCCTGGCGATGTCGGCAAAATTATGGACAAATCGGCGATAATAAGAGCAGATCCCTAAAAGCTTCTAACTTGCGTAACGGTTTGGGGGTTGGAAATTCTAGAACTGCTTCGACCTTCCCTGGATCTGGACGAATTCCATCTTTGTCCACTAAGTGACCAAGAATCTTAAGGCTTCTTTGACCAAAACGACACTTTTTATGGTTCAGTGTCAATCCAGCATCTCGTATGCACTGAAGCACCATCCTCAATCTCAAAAGATGTTCTTCGAAAGAGGCAGCGTAGACAATGACATCATCTAGATAACATAGACAGTGCTTCCACTTCATCCCTTTAAGGATACTATCCATCATTCTTTCGAACGTGGCTGGGGCGTTACATAACCCAAATGGCATAACCTTAAATTGGTATAATCCATCCGGAGTAATAAAAGCCGTCTTCTCTCTGTCTCTTTCATCGACTTCAATCTGCCAGTATCCAGACTTAAGGTCTATTGTAGAAAACAAGCTTGCACCCGAAAGGTTATCCAAGGCATCGTCAATCCGGGGTAAAGGGTACACATCCTTTTTGGTAATTTTGTTCAAGCGACGGTAATCCACACAGAAACGCCAGGATCCATTTTTCTTTTTCACCAGAACAACTGGGGATGACCACGGACTCTCCGAATGCTCTATGATGTCAAGCTTCAGCATTTGATCAACCTCTTTTTGAATTATTCTTCTCTCTTCAAAAGACACTCTATATGGCTTTTGCTTAATAGGTTGGCAATCGCCGGTGTTTATCTTGTGTTTTACTTTACTCGAGACTCTTATTTTGTTCTCAAAATCAAAAACATCTGTAAAGTCGTTAAGCAACTTCAAAAGATCTTTCTGTTGCGCCTCACGCAGTTCCGGGTCTACAAGGCATTTGAATTCTTTCACCGACTGTCTAGGGTGCTTCATCTGTTTTACTTCGATTTTGTCAGCATTCTCGTTCAAAGAACTTACCAATCCATCCTCAATATCCGTCATTTCGGCTATACACATGCCAGCTGGTATTATCTGTGGCTGAGAGGAACTGTTAGCAATCCAAATATCTATTTTACCATTCTGGAGTGTGGCTATTGTAGCTGGGACTTTTAGCTGTTTTGTCCATTCAAAATTCTTCATTCCAGTAACTATAACCTTTTCTAAGGTCTGGTGGTCTTTAGCCAAAGCGGAAATCTTTCTTATAGAGTTTCCTGGAATGACAACGTCACTGACCGCATATAAACCAGAATTTACTTCATTCATTTTGAGATCATTTGGAGAGACTTCTCCAATCTGAAGTTCACCTGATCCGCAATCAATAATGGCATCAGTTGCTTTGAAAAAGTCCCATCCCAATATGAGATCATGACTGCATTGCTGGAATACCAAAAATTCGAAAGGTTGCACCACTCCATTCAAGTTCACTCGCAACATGCATCGTCCTATAGCTTCTACAACCTTACCACAGGCAGTTCGAAGAATCGGGTTGTGTTCTGAAAACATGGGCGTCCTTAGTTGCGTGCGTAACTGTTCGGAAACTACTGAATAATCAGCTCCTGAATCAACCAAGGCATTAACGATATGCCCATTGACAGTTACGGATACAAAGTTTTTGACTAGTTTAGCAGCCGTGTATACTGGAGGGTTTTCGTTTATTGCGGCCTTACCTCCCACGCAGGTCGCATGCCTTAGTTTTCCTCACTGGACCTAACAGGTGAGCGACGAGATGGAGATCTTGATTGGTGGCGTTGTGGATTGCGTCTAGGGTACGGCGAATTACTTCTGTAACGCTGGTAATTAGATTCAGGATCGCGGCCGTAATCAGAAAGAGAGTCGGAATCCCAGCGTTCTGACTGGTCTAATTGCCTTCTTTGTCTTGCTGCGTTAAAAACACGTCGTCTATCACGGCAATATCTAGTCACGTGACCCGGTCGTCCACAATGAAAGCAAATTGGTACGTTATCTGAAGTACGCCAAAGGTCAGTCTTCCTTCCGGTATCCTGTTGAGTTGGTCTGTTTTCTTG
Organism: Trichonephila clavata; assembly: GCA_019973975.1. Classification (NCBI taxonomy): domain Eukaryota; kingdom Metazoa; phylum Arthropoda; class Arachnida; order Araneae; family Nephilidae; genus Trichonephila; species Trichonephila clavata. The sequence goes on from BMAO01034568.1 coordinate 14,718, forward strand.
TCGAGGTCTCGGCCTTGGTCTCCAGGAACTTCCGCCAGTCCTTTGAGTTCTGTAAGGGGAAGGCGTAGGTTTTTCTCGAGAGAGTGGAGCCAAATTGCTTCGAACTTCTTCTCGGATAATGATTCTAAATTGCTTGGCTCGTCGTCTATACATGTTGCGATCCGTGGGAGTACTTTCTCGATTTCTTCTTTAACAATCCTTCGAATTAGATCGCTTAGATCTCCTTCATTGGCCATTGACATGGGTGTAACATTAGGTAGTCTCTCATATCGTAGCGGCACAACTCGTCTCTTTCTCATGGCATCCACTTCACGGCAACACGTAACAAATTTATCTACTGTGCTAACTTCTCTGTTTATCAGTACCTGGTAGAGATTTTCAGCCACCCCTTTCATGAGATGCGATATCTTTTGATCTTCTGGCATATTTTTATCCACTTTCCTGCATAATGACAATACGTCCTGAACGTAAGACTCATGCGTTTCGCCAGGACGCTGAGCCCTTGTCCTTAATAATCCTTCTGCAAAACTTTTTACGTCCTCAGGCTTTCCGAAAGTCTCTTCAAAAAGTCTCTCGAAGTCTGTCCAACTTTTCAATCGATCTTCATTGTTGTCAAACCACAACCTTGCAGTTCCGCTTAGATAGAACACGACATTTGCAAGACGTACTGTTTCATCCCAATTGTTGTAGTTAGCAATCCTCTCGTAATCATTTTTCCATTTTTCAGCATCTTCGGTATTCAAGCCAGAGAATGAACAAGGCTCTCGTGGCAGCTGATAGGTAACATACATAGATGGGATTGATGATGTTGCCTTGTCTTCCGTTTCACCTTCCGGCATTCTTTTTACAGTTCGGACTCGGCAAGGTAGCAACCCGTATTCTGGAGGTAGCCCTTGGAGCCTTCGACTTTCTCTGATATCCGTTGCCGATGGCTATCGTTACCCGGCGCCTCCACCAAAATGTCAAAGGAATAAGGCGATGTTATCCAATACACAATTTATTTTGTCGTAGTGTTTTACACGGGCAGCACCACAACTGAAGACCTATCCAGCTGCAGTACTTTTATAAACCTGGTGGAGGGTTCTAGAATAACCACCAGGGGAAAGATTAACATAAATTCAATTTACATAATTTGCAAATGTCCATAATAATAAAAAGTCATGATTGAATTTAACAAACAAATATCTGGGAGGCTCGAACCCGAGCCACTTGCATTGTAGAGCAGTGCTCTAACCGTTCGGCCATCAGAGCGTATCAGTTTGTG
>BMAO01034569.1:0-21870 GCA_019973975.1 Trichonephila clavata
CTTTTATAGAACACAAACATGGAAGTATCTACAAATAAATTTAATCCTTTGCTTTAATAAATTTAATCCTTTGCTTTAATAAGACTAGAGCCTTAATGAATAGAAAACACATTTTCAAATTAAAAGTCTGAGAAAAACGCATTTAAAATTTGTTAAGGCATAAAACAGAAACTAATAATGCTTGTAAAACTTCAATTTTCAAAATGCTTCTTTTCAGCTTACGTAATTCATCGAAACACTACTTTAATTGAAAATGAATAATATTTTTTTTAAAATTCAAAATGTGTTTTAATATAATATTGATAGTGTTTGATTATTCATCGACAGATTTTTCGTCTTGATATAATATTTTCACAAAAATTTTAAAACACGAAATACTTATATCAAATAATAATGATACAAATTAAAGTTAGAAACCATCAAGTTTGTACTTAACATATTTAATTGTTTTCTCTGTTTTAAATTGTCACAGTTTAGCAAGATCTTTTGCTGCGTAATTTTAAAATACTATACTTTAGTGCTATACTATAATGTAGTTTATTACATCACAGAAATATTAAGTTTTATTTTTATACTTGAATTATTTGAATACTTTTATTCTGAAGTTTTATTGTAGTTTGAACTCAAGGCTGGGCTTTCGATAAATCATTTATAATAGTATTTAATCTCTTCCAAATATTATACCTTATAACATGAAAACGTTTGGGCTCAAAAATTTTCTCAACAGGAAAAAATGACTGCAAATAGAGTAAAAGCTTAATTGTTATATAAACTATGTGTAAAAGCAAATATTGATCTTGAAATAAATCTTAATTAAGTAACTATGAGGGCTCAAAAACTTCTCCAGTCATAAAGAAACAGAAACCATTTTACCATTGAAAATTGAAGTTAATAATCATTTCACACTGAAGAAACTAATTGTGTTCAAAAATATTTTTAATTAGTTAAATTAAGAATTAAAAAATGCTTTAAAATAAAACTGATAATAGAACCTTAATTCAGAAAACTTTAAATACATTTAAGGTATCCGAACACGTTGAAAATGACCAAATTCAGCCAAGTCAAATATTTTTTTAATTTTTTTATTTTACTTAATAAAGCTATTTTTTGACTTTACGAAACATACTTTGTTTTGTTTCTACACTACCTAGAGGCCAAGTTACGATCAATGTTATAAATTTAAAAAACCGGAAGTGGGATTTTGATCTATCAGAAGTGGACATTTAAATTACTCAAAATCTATCATGGCGAGTCTGATAACTCAAAATATTACGAATGTATTTCTATAAAAACTTTCTGAACCTGATATTTATGTTATTTTCTAGAGAATATACTAAAATATTTCTTATTGTATGAATACGTTTTGTGTTATGGCTTGTTATTTAGATAATGGTCTCATAAGAGATGTAACCTTTCTTATAATGTTTACTCAACCAGCTCTAAAATTTTCAGATTTCAATAAAAATTAAAATTTTAGTACATTGTCTAGATAAATGCATCTAATTTGTTTTAGTAATACTTTTACTAATTTATATGTATTACTTTTTTATTTAACTGCTATGAAGTGTTTCAAAAATATTGCTAAAATTTCATTTATAATTGAGATTTTTGTAAATTCAGGTAATTTATTTTAAATTCTGATAGTTAAATATATATAGTAATTTTTATTGGTATTGAGTCATGAAAGAGCATTTATAATGTTTTAGAATGCTATTTCGTTAAAATGTACTCCAAACGTGTTCGGATACCTTAAAACTAATTGGTTATCAAATTTAAAATCTAAAATTTGGGGACATCCTTCCCAATTAATCCGGCCTCAGAAAAATGCGTGTATAAAAATGTAAACACACTATCCTCCAAAAGTTAAAGTACAACGCATTTTATGGAGCTCGCCATTAAAAAAATGGCAGCAACAATAAACTTCATTATTTATATATATGATTATCATATACTGTAAGATAACATATGAAAAAACGATATTCTAAGCCTTTTTTGTAAAGAAATGAATAATTAAGTAGAAATTAGAGAGAAAATCCTAAACTCAAACTTACGTAGCTTGGTCTGTATGTTATGTGTATGCATGTTGATCTTCAATAGTTGTTGGTAATTCGGTTGACAGTGTTCAGGAGAGTCTAGAAAAGTCTTGGAGAAATTACTTACTCGATTCGCTTAGATGACAGGCATTGCGATGGATGAGAGAAGCTAATGCTGCTGAAGTGTCTAATACTCTCTCCCAGCGTGATCCAGCGACTGTAGAATCAGTGGGAATTAAATAATTATGTATTTAGAAGACATTCTCTAGGTCCAGGGTGGGAAGACTTTTTCAGAGTGCGGGCTGCTTCTGATATTTTCAGAGTTGCGGTCCAATGGCGCATACAAGGGTGGAGGGGGAGTCCACGGGTCCGGACAGCACCTCTAGGAGGTGATGGTCCGGACCCTCCCTCTCATGACGCTTCATTTTCTTCCGATTCATTATAGTCCCATGTATATAGTATGTAAAATGTAATAAAGTATTTGATAGTAGTAATTTATTTATTTATTAATGTTAATTATTTATTCAGTAATTTATTTTTTACTGTTTTTTGTTCCCGACTATCGGAAAAAATAAAAAAAAAATATGTTTGGCTGCGTATTGGGCTATGATACGAGAATGGTAGACCTTCAACCCTCGAACCCCTTCCCTCTTAAAATTCGTGTGTACGCTACTGCCCAATGTCGTAGGTGTGATGAGGTAAGGAAAAGAGGTTATTATTATAACTTAATAAAAAGTACGGGATATATGTATTTACCTACAGAACTAAAATATAAAAAAACACTTTTAAAACCGCGTTCAAAGAAAAACGCGATACAAACTTAATAATATTAGCCCCACAAATAAAATTATATCAAATGATACATTTATTATGAAACAATTCAAAATACATTAAAGAAATAAAATATTTTTATCTAAGGTTCATTTTGTAGTAATAGTCAGTAGAAGGCTTAGTCTGCGTACTGTCAGCCAATCTTGAATTTTCCGTAAATAATTATTAACTGGTAAAATGTTTAGCGGTCACACCAAAATGTCTTGGCGGTCCACCGGTCGATCGCGATTGACGTAATGCCCACCCCGGCTCTTGGTCAACCACGAGTTACAACACCTGCAGGAAACTGTTTTCTAGCTCTTTCAGGGCAGAATATGAAGAAGCGCAATAATTCCTCAGCTCGCTGCAGATCATTTGTCCTATCAAGGAACAAGAGTCATCGCTTCAAAAGTGTAAAAAAGCCTTCCAAATACAATCTCTATTCTGCGTGTTCCCCAAGCTGTTGACATAGCTATGCTCTTTATATCGGGTAAAGTAACACGTTTCCTGGGCAGACAGCAGTGGACTATTGTACTCCTGGTTTACACTGAAGAGCGATTCAGGGTGCCATATGATCTGGAGGGAACAACTCACTAGATATAGCTAATCCAACAATGTTGAAAGACACAACTACAGAGGTATTGCAATCCTGCTTTGGGAAGAGATCTCTCTCGTGGTCACACTGACCTGTATATGATCCATGAAGGAATTCTAAATGTAGTGAAATATCGAGGGGGAGATCTTTTATCGAAATGTCCACCCGTACAACACTGTTATTTGTAAGAAATTCATTCTGATGGATGATGATACGCGAAATCACTAAGCTGTGCTTGTTGAGGATTTTCTTCAGGACCATAGTTTGGAACGATGAGAGTGGCTAGCTCAATTTCCAGACCTAAATTCGATAGAGAGTATTTGGGGCTACCTTGGTAGACAAGTTGGTATTTTAATTTCGAACTCAAAGTCCTGACATGAGCTGGAGCAAGAGTTACTCCATATTTGATTATCGCTTCCCTTTCGGCATCTGATAACGTAATTGGTTGCATAAAAATGTCTATGCCACCAATCACCAACGAATTACAGTTAATAGTGGCCGTATTTCGTATTATAACCCCTTTTTGTGGTGTGTATGTGTGTGTACATATTGGGTGAGTGATTTTGGGGTTTATTGGCGCAAGAGCCGATTTCGGCTATACTGCGCCAAACATTTGTTTTAATATCTGTGGTCTAGACGGGAAGAGAAAGAAAGAATGAATTGAATGACAAGAAAGAGGGTCGTAAATAGAGAAGGATCACTAGGGTACCCCGGGTTCGTGAAGCCCATGTTTACCAAAGACGTGTACATATTGGGAGTGGTGTGTGTGTGTGTGTATGAATTTTAATCTAACGCATACTTATGTCTTAGATTAATATAAGCTTTATTAATTTGAAGAACTTTTTTTTTACATTTAAGATATTTATACTTTTTTTTCTACTTAAAAGGTGTAAAGAATATAATTACTACAATTATTTAGAAGTAGTTTATATTTAGTTCCTTAAAATTATTTCATAAAAAATATTTTTTATCTACATAAGATTTTAATCACATTCATAAAAAAAAATTTCATTTCATTCAATTAATTGCCCACATTTGATATTTTTTATCTTCAGAAATTAAGGCGCTTTATTTTGTCTAATACTCTTTTATAATCTCGAGACTTATATGTGACACAAAGTTTTTTTCCTAAATTATATTTTTAAGATGTTTATAGGCTAGAATATATCCTAAAATTATTTATAAATTTCTTTAAAGTGCTTTTTTGTAGAAAAAGCAGAGAAAGTATAAGGAATAACAAAGCTTTTTATAACTAATATTATTATAAAATGCTGATTAGAATTTTAACATACCGTTTGCCGGAATGAAATTCATTGCTTCTTCTTAATCTGAACAATGCTTGAAATGAAAGAACCTGGAAAAGTAAATCCAAAAGATATCAAAACAATGTGAACAAAGGTCTTGTTGGTTTAGCTGATAAAACCATAAATATTAAAATACAGAACACCTACGCTGCAAGAAATACATTTACCTGCTATAATGGAATGCAGTTTAAACACGAAAAAATTTTTCCCGCTAAAAATACCCTATATTTTTTTATTTTACTTTCGCTATCGCGTGCAGAGAATGTTCAATAATTACTGGCGTCTGTCTTAGGATAATGTTTTATTTTCATTCGTTTTATTCCTAGTTCAAAAAAGTTTGAAGGAAACTTATTTCTTGAGGATAGTATTATTTTTAACTGTTACATAAATCTGTTTAATGCTAACGAATTTGAATGATTTCGATTCAGCAAAGTTTTCAGCACTTTTCATTTATATAGGGTTTCCTGAAATTCAATGTCAAGAGTGCACGGTGGGAAAGGGGAGGGAGTTATATCAGTTCTAGGAAAAAATTAAAAAAAAAATCCTTTTCATGAAATTTACCTGTGTAAATAAACAAGTAAACTAAATAACTTGATCTGATTGATTTTAATTTTTAAAATTTTCAAACTATAAGTAAATACGAGTACTTAAACCTCGCGAAAAGCTTTTATATCATATTAATTGTGTAATGACGTTATAAGTTGATAGTAAAAAAAAGTTTTAAAGGAAAAAATTTATTTTATTATTTTTAGCGTGTTTAAATAAAAGCTTATTTTAAAAAAAAGTGTTTTTTTTTTTTACTTTTCATTTTTTTCACACAAATTGTCGGAGTCTATGTCCATTGAAATTATTTGCTGTCGCATTTTCTTTCCTACATTTTGATTTGTTTTTGTATCCCCTCACGTTGTGAAATTTTTTACTTAAACACAATGTTCTGAATGGTATTAAAATTTTTATAGCTGTGTGAGGAATACAGTGTATTTTTCATGATTTGCAACCTAAAATTTAGGAGCTGTTCTTGCTTAAATTTTGATTTTAACATTGAATATGTTTAGAAGATGTTTCCTCTCCTTCATTATAGGTGTTTTTCCCCCGCAATTGCAAAATGGTGCATTTTCCATTAAAAATTATTTAGTTATGCAAGACACTGTGTTAATTAACTAGTATAAAAATACTTCGGGGAACCCAAGATGGTAAGCAATAGAATATTCACAGTTTATAGGAAGCATATATATATATAATTAAAACATTTTAATATTTTTTTATATTATAACAAAAGTTTAAAAATAGCGTTTATTATATATAAATTAAAATTTTCAGGTTTAATATGATTATAAGATACTTGTAATTGTGTACAAACCTCATAGGAAAAATAATTTTGTGCGTGCATATTTATAAGTTTTTTTCCTATTTTTTTATTGTGACTCGTGGAACCCCTGGGTATGTCTTGTGGAGCTCCAGGTTTCCATGAAACACAGTTTGAAGACCACTGCTGTAGAAAATCTTATCCGCATAGATATGTGTATGTCTCGATTAATATATATATATAAGGATAATGAAATTATATCTAAAATTAAATCCCTAGACCAGTTCTAACTTTTATTTTCCCGTTACATCTTCAAGTATTAAACTTATTACCCAGTTTGGGAATGAAGAACACATGGCTTTAATAGAACTTTTCCGCTCCGACCATTAATTTTTATTACATAGTATTTCAATAAGAAATGTACCTGAAAAGACATCTGGCTTTTGAGTAGCCCCGGACTCTGATATTTAACAAATGTCCGACTCTCTCTCTTAGCAATCAGATTCAAAAGTGATTTCATGGAATAAAGACAGTTCAAAATAAAATATCTTGATGTTGACTCGAAAAACCACGACATATATATATATATATATATATACAATATTCACTTCCCCATGTAAATGCAATCCATCCTAATGCATATATAACTTTTATTTATATTTTAGAATTTCTTGTACTAATGCAAAATAATTATGATTTAATGATATCTTTCTAAAAGTTCTAAGGCTCATATGATTCCATATTCGTATGTATTAATATACAATTGCTTTTTTAACATATAATTTAATTATGAAAACAACATTCGGCTGTATAAAAAGAGAACTATTCTAGTCTACATATTCAATTGTGTTATTCAAACTTTCTACGAACAACGTAGCTATAATTTATAACATTTGTTACTGTATCACAACCAAATATTTATACGTATTACGTCACATCTCTTAAGGTAAGAAATATTTTTATAATGAAATGAAATGATAATCTTACACCGTTCGCATCTTTACTTTTTAAACTTTTGGAACTGTTAATGATAAAATTTCGGTAAAATATTTAATCTCTGTTTTAATATCAAGTACAGAGAGAGAGAAAGATTTTATGAATAATTATTTCTTCCTTTTCCAAATCTTTTACTTTTTAAAAACTTATATTCGCCGCCGTGGAGATAAATATTTATAAACTCATTTTGTCACGACTCGGGGGCGAGGGTGTAGGAGGGTTCGACGAAGAAGCATATGTGATCATATAATAACTAGTTTTATATTCAACCATCTAACATTTTTATATAACTAAACTTTGGAAGCAATAAAAAATCTTAACTGAATTTAGATAACTAAATTATGGAAGGTATTTAGCTTGTTTAAATCTCCTTATATGATGCGGCTCGCAATCTGATAGCTCGCCCAGCTGCTAAGTTGATGCTTTCCACTCTTCCGGTGGTTTTGTCCTACTATTACGAGGGTCACTCTAAAATTTTTGAGATATCCTAGATTTTTAAAGTTATTTTTACAAAACTTTAGCAGTGTTCAAAGTGGTCTCCTGCAGCGTCAATGCACTTTTGTAGAATAATTTTCCACAGATTAAATGCTTCTAACCACATTTATTTCTTGGAATTGATGAAAAAAGGCACTTATAGCTACATCAGTCTCTTTTTCTAAATGAAAACAATGCCCACGTAAGTTCTTTTTCATACTAAAAATAACCAAAAGTGACAAATAGCAAGATCCGGTATCATTTTAATTTGCATTTGCTTATGAAACTCAACTGTTTATCCGGCTGTATGGGAAGATGCATTGCCAAGGCAAAGCATTAGTCCCCTAACATTCACTTCTTGGAGACTTTTTGAAAGACATTTAGGGGCATATCAGTTTGCTGTTACTATCTTCTGTCCTTCCAGTTTGATGGCTTTGACCAATCCCGTACTTCTGAAGAAAACGGCATACATTACTTTTTTCATTGCGTGTTGTCTTTTCACCATTGTCGGCGGCGGATCATCTTCAAAGACCCATATTTTGCTTTCTTGATGTGTTGGAACGTCAAAAAACGGCATGTAAATTTTATAATCAGTTGCAATTTTAGAGATGATGTGGTGGCTACCATTATTTAGCAATTTTAGGGTTTCCTTACTGATTCTGACACGCTCCTCTTTTTGATGTTCGGTTGGATTCGAAGGCAAACTACCTTTTTTATATGTAATTTTTCATGAATACTTTTGTCTATGGTTCATTTTGTATTATTTGGTAGGTACAACGATTATCATCCATTAACATTTTTCGTGTGGCAAACACATTATCCGTGATTACTGCCGCCCGCGGCCTTCCCGTGTGTTCTTCACCCTGAAGAGAATTGCAAGCACTGCAAAATTCTTTAAACTATCTGAATACAGTAGCCCGACATAGAGATTCATCACCAAATGCTAATTGAAGCCTTTGAATGCATTCTTGTTGATTTAATCCATCTTTAAAATCATAGAAAATCATATCACGACAATGATCTCGCGTCAACTCCATTTTCTCTTCTGTTCAAAATTTATTCAGCACTAAACAACTTGAAGAAAGTCATTAAAGAGTTGTCTGCTGTATTAAAATACTTTGTATATTCCAACTAAACCGTTAGTTTTCTTTTGTAACTTCTCGTCTGAGCGTATCTCAAAAATTTCAGAGTTACCCTCGTATTAATCTTAAGATACCGACCACCAGTCGCTGTCTCTACTAACCTTTGGAAATCGTCTTACTATCAGCGCCTAGGCATTATTTCATTCACTCAATGTCTGGCTCTTAAATAGAAATTGAATTTACATATAAACCAAGTCATTTCTACTGAAAGCGGTTTTTAAACTAATGTCACAGATAAAGAATATTTTCTCCACGAGGAGCAGTAGAAAACCCGAACGGAACCCGTCACAATTTAATGAAAACTTTTTTAAAAAGTTTACCTGTTTAGAAACTTTTCTCTTTATCATGTTAATAAGATGGGTATAAATTTTAAGTGAATGCTAATAAATCGAATTTTGCGTTCCAATTTATAGCTTATATGCCACCGAAATGTCATATAAATAACGATAAATACTACTATAAATATGTATATTCCAAAGAAATCAATAATGTGTTTCAGGTTTATAGATATATATATGACAAAAAAAACATTGGGATATTTATTTTGATATTTTTATACTTATTCAAAATTACTGATTATACATTATACCATTTTACTGTTTATATTACAGTAGAACGTCGTTTATCCGAATCAATTGGGACCGGACATCGTTCGGATAACCGAAAACCGAATGCGATCAATGTAGTGTATGGAAGCAGACACCATATGAATATTGAAAATCATTACATGTGGGAAACGTGCTTGAAGGAATAGCAAAATAGGTGCAAAATGTAGCAATGTCACCTTTATTATGGAAAATAATCACTTATTTTTCGCTGTACCATTGTATACCTTCGTTTTTTCGCTGCCAGGACTCTGATTCTCTTGAGCAGCAATAGTTGAGTAGGACAGCACTCTGATTGTTGTTCGTACCACCCTATAGCTGTCTTAAACGTAGAAACACGTCAGCATTTGATGGACCTTGGCTACTTTCGTTGTTGTTTTTGTCCTCGTCTTCATGCGTTTCATCGTCGACAGGGTCGGATTTTTCTTGCACGGAAGTCACTATCTCGTCATCATTTAGAATTTAAAATCCAGTCTTCTGCATCGCATGCCATCCAGGTTTCTACAACAACAAAACTCAACAAAAGAGCAAGTATATACCCTTTTACTTAGAAATAAATTGACATAATATTCCATGGAAATGTTCACCAAATCACACACAGCTGAAATCCCCCAAATATCCCTCATCTTAGACTTTCCCGTCACTTTTGGCTTCACGCAAAACAACTGTTTAGTGTTGCACTGTTCGAAAACGTATCAGGACTTCGGTTCGGATATTTGACGCTCCGGATAATGAACGTTAGGATAAACGACGTTCTACTGTATAAGAATATATTTATTAATGTAGTTTTCACAAATGTAATTGTAAATGTATATTTAAAAACGTATGTATATAACGTTGCACAAAAAAATAAGACTTTTTTCTACGTAAATCAATTAACCTCTTATCTCGATTTATTTTTGACAAATCTTCAGAAGTAGCTTAAGTTTTCGTGGCCCGAAAGTAGCAGGTGTACGAGGATTTGGAGAGGAAGCAGATATGATCTTAAAAATAGCTACTTTTATTCTATATTTAACACTTTGCAAAATATGCAATTTTGTAGCTTAACTCTGGGAACAATCTGAAATCCTAACACTTAGTTGGATTGACAAGATTATAAAAATTCACTTAGCTTCATAGGAGCTCCTTGTTACGATCCTTCTCGAATCCTGATAGCTCGGTCCACAATTCCGAGTGGATTCTATGACGACTATTAATCTCTAGTCACGTGACCCTACAGTTGCAGTTCATCTTTTCTTTTTATTAGATTCCACGCTTAACGATCAACAATTAACCATTAAATTCACATACTCAACGCCAGGGTTTAAGTAGTAATTACATTTGCATAAAATCAAGTCATCTCTACGGAATTCTATTTTTAAACTAAAATCACAGCTAAAGCATAGCTTCCCCAAGAGGATTAGTAGAAGAACCCGAATAGTACCCGTTAAAAAGTCACAATTAAAACAAGTTGAATACCAAAATTTTAAAGAATTAAAACAAATTTCTTTCAGAAACAACATTAAAGGAGAATTTATATCTGCAGTGTAGCTCGGTTGGATAGTTACGAGAATGGAAAACTTGAAAAAATTTATCTTTTTTCAAGTTTGCATTGTTTTATCGATATACAGAGTAGCTTTTATTTCCCTTGTATATTTCTGATTTTCTTCTTATTTTTTTGTTAATTCATTCCTATATTTTATACGGGGAACTAACTTGATTTCGGTTGGCGACAGATTTTTCCGCCAAATAGTTGTAAATTTAGCCAAGTGGGGATGGCAACATTACCGTACGATATTATAACACTGCCGCCACAGATTTATTTGGAGTGGTTTCAAAATCACGCCAAAAACTAGTATCTAGGGATTGCAATATTGGGCCAAAAGTTCAATAATGGTGTTTGGTATTTTTTAGATCTTAATACCAGGATACCTAGTAGTAGAAATATACAATATATATATATATTTCAAAAATATACTTAAAATAGTTATATACCTAAGATAACTATAGTCATAATAGAAAAGATTTAGCCACAGAAATACTAAAAGCAAACTCCCAGCCTTAGGAACTAGGAATGCAGGTTTAAACAAAGTTTTCTGGCCAGCCAACCTTCACCTGAATTTGCCAGTATTCTGGGCCATAGGGAAAGCAATAAATTTCTACAGAAGTTTAACTATATTATAGATAAAACCATAATCTATTAATGTAATACTATAATGTTATAGCCTTTAATAATTACTAAAATATTTAAAATCAAAGTCGAACTAATCATTACCATGTGAAGACATATTCGCCTCTTATGGAGAATAACAGTAACGCATATAATTATTATGTATTGATAAAGTAGCATTATTACTATAGATATATACTTTTAAAATTTCTATATTTTATTTTAAAATTTATAGAAAATAAAAATACCTTCCAGGCATAAACGATTAATTTTTAATAAAATATATTATTACAAAATTACTTAGCTAGAGGCGCCATCTATCTATAAACTGTACAACTGAAAAAACTTTTTTTATTTAACTGTTATATAACTTTTTATAAATTTAAGAGGGTAACTGTGCTCTATACAATGTTTAATAAAGTTATTAATATTTAAATATATATTAGATTTATCATTAACTAATACCTTGTTACGATAAATATAATTGAAAATAATATTTTGATAGATTGAAATAGATATGTTTGAATTCCAGGAAGGAACTTTAAGAATGTTAAAATTAAAATCATCTCTTTTATCATAAATATTGCTATGTAATTTATAGTCCTTAATACATAATGATACATCCAAGTAATTAGTTTTAACAGGATTATTATTAATTTTAAGTAGCTTTAAATATCCCGGATAAAAATTGATATTGGGATTATAATTATTATTTTTACCAAAAATAATTAGGTCATATATGTATCTAAAAATGTAATAATCATTATTAATAATATAATTATTTTCGTAAAAGTGTAAATATAAATTAGCCAAACTATTGCTAGCAGGGCCACCTTGAGGCAAACCTTTGGTTAACCATTAAAATTAATGAAGTTTTCATTTAGGACAAAATTTATTAGAGTACTAAATTTTTGTAAATTAATATTAAGGTTATAAATATATATATATATATATATATATATATTTTTATTATATATATATATATATATATACATATATATATATTTCAGAAAAAGTAAGAAAACACAGATATGGCTTTGTTTTATTTGCCAGTTTTATTAATGAGTGTAACTATCACAAAAAACAATTTGTATCTTATAAATTATAACAATATATAAAGAATCACAAAAAAGTAAAGGAACATCTTATTTATTTAAATCACAAAAATGTGTATATATCGCTATTCAGTCTTTGGTACTATTACAGATATTTGAAATGTGATCTTAAAAAACATAACGTACTAACTATACCGCCATTAAGCTTGTAACGCAATTTTATGTAAAGATTAAAAGCTGCCGAAAACGCTCTTTCGGCAACTTCGTTAGTTGGTGGTATTTTTAACAATGCAAGATATGCTTTTTCCAAGCATTTACCTTTAAATCCCTAATCTTTTCAAATAAATCAATTTCTCTTCGAATGGTTTTGAATACAGCTGATTTCTGTAATGTATTTTGGTTCGCTGAATTTTTTTTAATTATCACTAATTCTAATTTTTGTTCAAGAGACAGTTCCTTTTCACTATCTACATTAATGTCATCATCATCTTCGATAATTGTACCGAATTTCTCTGAATGTGGATAGGTTTGTGGGTGAAACATTTTGAGAAAATTTGCTATACATTTGATCAAATCTGAATTGGTTTGTCTCTTATCTTCTTTTTCATTTTTATTTTTAAAATCATTATAATTATGTAAATATTGTAAGATATTTTCTATTTCGGAGACAATTTAAAAAATTTCTAGTAAATACGGAATAAAAGGTATTTAAACTTGTGAATACCGGTATTACAAAATTTTACAAATGGTTCAAAATACCGGTATACAGGTATTGCTAGTAGCGTACCGATATCAAATTAGTGCCCTGAATAGTTTATTATTTTTGTGACTTCAGTAAATGATTTTCGCCCAGTTCACTGTTTTATGAAAAGAAAAACATCAAACGCTTAAGTCATAAAATTATTTGACCCCAAAGAAATGCTAAGTAGAACATTAAATTACAAAAAATAGACAACCCTTGAAATAAAAATTGTAATCTCACAAATGTTGTGAAATTACTATAGTCAAAGATCCCAGGACCCCCAGAGAGAGAGAGAGACGTTACTTATTTTCTAACAAATAAAATATATAGGATATGATAGTGCGTGCATACCAGCTAGCTTGGCTCCACGGTCAATTTACAGGGAACAGGTGCTAAGGGTCGGTAAAAACAGTACTAACTGTTCTCAAATTCTAAAGGTTGATTTTTACGTAAGTTTTAAAACATATTGTTAAAAATTAATAATCAATGCTGCCAGACACTTTCCACCGGCGGTAACTTTTAACAGAAGCTTAAAATATACAAAACACAAGAATCAATTGATAAAATATTACTTAACTTTCCATGGATTTTACTTTAATCCAATACGAATTATATGATAAAGAGTGAATGTGAGTTATATTAACGTCGCACTCTATAAAACTACATGAGGATTTTTGGTGACAGACTTTATAATTCTGAACCATCTTCAAGTGACGAGGAAGATATCCTAACCCCATTTTCCTAACTTCCCCAACACACCAACAGGTTGATGTTTGAGCCTCAACAGATTTAACGTGCATCGGCCCGCTCTATACGGCGGGTCTTCAGTGGTACTGACACGAGGATTTGACCTTGACCCCTTGATTACCACGGCCATTGCAAATTATATGAAAAGCATTCCTGAAAATTAAGGTTATTGTAGAAAGCAGGAACTTGAAAAGTAGCTTTGGGCAACTTATTAGTAGGTAAAACCATGGCCTCTTAGTAAGTAAAAATATTAATTAAGTGAGTGTAAGTTAAAATTTTGAAAAATCACAGGACTAAATCAGGAATGGATCAGGACAGCGTAAATGCACCAAGAAAGTTTTCCATATGGTCGCTAAGTCACCAAAATATTCGCCGTCACCAAATTTGGTAGCCAAAAATTATGCTAACTTCGTGCCTAGAAGATTGAGACATTTTTTCTGTACCTACTTGTTAATCATGGGTAATAATTTTTTTCTTATGTAATGTAGGTACACATCAATGACAAATTAATAAAGTTACTCAATGCATGTAAATTACAGTTTTACAATTTGAGCAATGAGTATGAACAATTGCATAATTTGTACAAAGGGGTCAGTCCATCGTTAGGCGGAAAGGGTGTACCCCAACTTGTTATAATAAAATAAAAATGCCTGAAAAAGACAAATATATGAAGTCATGTAAATTTCCATTAAAATATCTTCAATTTTGCTCTGCCCCTGAAGTAAAATAAAAGCGTGGCGGTGGTTTTTATATAAGCCAGTAACAGCCTCCGGATTGAAGTGATCATTTTGGTCCAGCGAAGTAACGTGCTTACGGAGTCAAAGGTACCGAGTTCTATCCTTCATTGGTGACTATAGCTGAAGTTTGAAAAAAAACCGCAACATTCGCGCAGCTGTCGTGGCACCATCTACCCACCGCAAAAGCAATAAAAAAGCCGTCAGATCCTCATAACGCAACAAAAAAGCCGTCAGATCTACATGATGCAACATGCAAGCCATCAGATCCACATTACGCAACAATCAAGACGTATGATCTACATAAGTCAACAATCAAGTCGTCAGACACATTTGACTCAACAACAACAACTCGCACGCTCGCCACAACAACCATATCGTTTGCTCGCCTACTTACTGGTAGGGAAGTGTTTGGAGGTGATATCTATATAAGCCAGTAACAGCCTCCGGATTGAAAAATTTATTTTTGCCCAGAGTAAGTTACATGCTTATGGATCAGGAGGTACTGAGTTCTAATCCTCCTTCAAAAGCATAATTTTTTTTAAATGTAACCTTAATTTATATATGTGGAATGTATAAATTAATTCTCCTAAATTTAAATAATAATTTTTTTCAAAAGAAGTAAGAAATATGTCAACTTATCATGTAGCTTTTTAAAAGTATTTTGTAAGAAAATTTTTCTCATACTCATAAGAACAATACCTATGATGAACTATTCTTACTCTTAAATGTCTTTTCAAGCAGTAGGGGCGAGTAAAGACTTGATCATAAAATGAGAATCTTAAGATTCTGCTAACCACATTCATTTCACCCTCCATTCAAGAAACCATTTTCATATAAAGTATAAACAAGTTAATGATCACAAAAAACTTTAAGAAAACTAATTACAATAAAAAAAGAAGGTAGTAAAACAATTTATAAAATGAAGCAACAAAAAAATAAGGAGAAACCAAAAGTAAAAAATATCCACACAAAATGTAAATAAAATACAATTAGAACTTCAACAAAAATCTATCGACAAATAAAGTGATAAGAAACCCAGCTAGGTGGTGTGGTTGGTATGTCACTGGTCTTCTGCACCCAAGCTTGCGGGTTCAATCCCGGCCAAAGTTAGTGGATTTTCATGATGAAGAAAATCGACAGAAGCCATGTCGCAGGATTATACGACATGTAAAAGATCAATAGGATGTCTACTTGTAGCTTGTGTGGGTGCTCTCGGCAAAATTAAATCCTGGTACAGGTTCGCATTGTCATAGCTCAAGTGCCTCCATCTGTAGACGAAACTGGGCGTTAAAGTTACCTACGGCGTTTGGTATCCGTCTATAGGGCCACATTAAAAGGAGATATCAGCTCCTTAGAAAGTAAAAGGTCTGTAATGGTAAAACACCAATCCGCAGTCCATTAGAAATAAAAAAAAGATACGATGATAAAAAAAAAATGATCAAGTTACGTGATCATTTTAGTTTCCATATTGACTAATAAATGGCGCCAAAAGCATTGGTGCATTTGCGCTGCCCTGATCCCCATATCTTCAGCCCTGTATGTTTATAAGAGAATCTATCAAATTATAAACAAAGAAAGTTGAAACACAGAAATATGAAATGACGTGTGAAAAATCAAGACTTATTCAACATTAAAACCTAGAGAGCATATTAAACTCGAATGCGTCATATTAGTTGGAAAGAATACTTGTTCTACTCAATTATGCAACTGGCTGCTCATAATAGTACCGATTACAGGGTTATCAAAAGCCGATTCCATACCTTTCTTTTACACGCTTCTCCTGACTGACGTATTTGACAGAATACTAAAGAAGGCTCCATTCATAAATGCCTTTCTGTTACAAGAACCCACAACAAAAAAGGAAATTATACAGATTTGGAATTCTAGGAGGAGGGTCTGGGATGAATATTTATTACGGGTCGTTATTCCAACGGGAGGGAAAAGGAGCTTGGATGAATAATGTTTTCGACATTGAGTCACGAAAAAAACCCTTTCTTTAACTTCTGATTGGATTGCCCCAAAATAAGTGCCTTCTAAAATCATCTAACGGTGTATTCAGAAAGTTACGTTCCTAAATATTCAATATATTGGTCAAATGTGTGTTTAATAAATAAATAGATCTGAAAATCTAGATCGACTGAAACTTTATGCTTCAAAAATATTATACCAAGCATGTATATTATTTGGAAAAAAAAATTGATGTACAGGGTGATCACAATTAAAGTTCCACCTTTAAAATGCTCTAAAAACGAGCCATTGCTGAGAATGACTTGAAATTTGACCTGAATGTACTTGAAGAAGGAAGAAAAGTTAGGGCTAGTTAAAATTCATTGCCAGTTTTACTATTGCATTTTATGTGGTTTGGGTTTATTAATGCGTTAGTGGCCGTAACTAACTAAAAAATACGAATTTTATTACAAAAACATTTTTTTCGATTGTGTGATGCAATGTTTTCCAGATAAGAGAGTGTACAAATGTAAGCGTGTGGGGGGGGGGGCGATCGAAAAGCAAACAGGGTCCAAGGATAGTTAAAAATTGATTTTTCCGTTGCTTTTTATGTCGTATGACCTTAGCCGTGGTGGATGGGCATTTTACCAACAGTACCACAACTCTTGAATGATTCGGAAGTCAATTTGTTTCGTCAAAAAGCCGAAACAATTATGCACATTGAACATTACGATTGGTTTAATACAGCGTTTCTCAAACTGTGGTGCACGCCTCTCTAGGGAGACGCGAGCATATTGAAAAGTCGAAAACAAAAGATTATTAATTTACTGCAAGTAAACAAACAGAATACATTTTGACATAATAAAAAATAAAATACATATTTACACTGATATAATACTTTATAGATGTATGAGTATGCGTAATGAATTTTATAATTAATTTAATAATACTAAGTTAAAAAGTTTGATAATTATCAGTGATCTTATGGGTTTGCATAAAAGCTTGCGTTATTTGTGCGTTTTATAATTATTCCCTTAAGCGCCGATCAAATGTTCGCGATTCGCTCTCCAGTGCCATTTTTCCCCCGTTGACGTTCGTACGGGATTTTTTTTGGAAGGGGGGTAGAAAAGGAATAAATAAGCAAATCCTTTTGCTCACGATGCTTTTATGCGCATTCCAAAGCCTTCAGAATAATTTAATGGATAGCAGTGCACAGAGAAGATCGTACTTCGGAAAAACGCATATATACGTCCAGAAAATTAATGCTTTGGGTGAGAAAGGCGTTTATATACGTCGATGGCAATTGTGAGGTTAAAGTCACATTGTACCTTTAACGTATTGTAGCTATAGTAGTATTGTTGAATTCAATACATCGATTTCGTACGGGGAAGGCGCAATGAAAACTATGATTGCACATTGGGTCGCGAAAATTGAAAGTTTGAGAAACACTGGTTTAATGCAAAACTCGTGCCAAAGCCGTCGTATTTCGATTCAAAATGCCATTTGTATCCGAATCCATTTTCATCATTCCGCTAACATCTGACACACTTTTAAACTTTTTTCTCATAATTTTTTTCTTTGAACTTTCCTCTCCCCTCCTTTTTAAGTACATTCAGTTGAAGTTTGAAGTTATTCTGACCAGTTGTTCATTATGTACCAGCATTATGAAAGAGGGACTTAGTTATAATCACCTTGTATGTTAAGAATTTTTTTTTTATTCTAGTCGATTATAATTGAATTTCCGTTCGATGATCCTTTGAAAAAAACCATGATGATGATAATAGGTTTGATTATCATTAATCAAAAATAAAGCAATCATTGTAGATCGTAATTTGGTCAAGTACAAAGACACCACAACTGAAAGTTTTCTGTTCAAACTTTAATATCAAGTGAGGACATTGAATATATAATTTATGAACAACACAAAGTCCCAATTAGAAAAGAGCCTTCTAATTTTGAACCACTGTCAAGTGACGAGAAAGAAGTCTTAGCAGGCAATCCATTCTCCAAACTTCCAAGCCAAGTTAATGTGGTAAAGCATTTGAACCATAATAGAGTTTATACACATCTGTCTAGTAACACAACGTGTCTATAGTGGCTCAGTCTCGCGGCTCAGCCCACGACTCGATAGAAGCAACTCTAGCCATAAATTTGCAAGTATAACCACTCGTTACCATGGTTACTTGAAGACTTTGAACCGAAACTTTAATCAACGTGCAGCATTTGATTGAAATGTTATGCAAATTGTATCCAATTTAGTTCAATATATAAAACAAAAATATATCTTTTCTAATATATTTCGGTCGATAAGCTTTTTATTTTAACCTTTTTATGTTTTTATTAACATTTTATTACATTATGGTTTAACTTTATTTTTTCTTTAAGGCTACACAGTACCAATTTAAAAAAAAAAAAAATTGGAGGACCATAATAGTAAAAAATAATTTATGTTTCATATTCAGATTATATTATTAAATTGATTCTGAAAATAAAACGACAGTTTAGAAAACCATTATTTCACAATTTTAAAAATTTAAAAATTTTGAAAGTTTTTTTAAATTTTTATAAAATGCACAATTTTTTAAAAAAATTAATTATTTTAAATGATTTTTGCTTCTTTGATTAATGGAAATAAAAATTAGTATGGAATTAAAAAACACGTTTCCTTGTTGAATTTGGATAGCTTTTTTTATAGCTAAACCTGAAAAAAAAAACACGAGATTTCTTTTAAGATTTGTAAAATTTAAGGCCGCTATATTTCCTCAACAGGAAAAAATTAACAAAAAAAAAGTAAAAAGCTGCGAAGTTATATGAACTATGTATAAAAATGAATATTGGTCTTGAAATCAATCTTAAGTAATTATGAGAGTACTAAAAAAATTCAAGACATAAGCAAACAGGAAAGTTTTTGAATTAAAAATTGCAGTTTATAGACATTTCACACTAAAAAACTGGATTGTGTGTTTAAAAAATATTTTTAATTAATTCAATTTAAAAATGAAAACATGCTTTAAAATGAAACCAAACTAAAAGTTAGACTCAGAAAACTTCAAATATCTTAAAAACTAATTGGTTTTCACATTTGAAATTTTGGGACAGGCTTTCGAAATATGTAGGCCATAAGAAAATGTAAAAAAAAACATTTTCGATATTTTTGTTATTTTTAGGTTACCGTTATACTTAAAAGAAAAAAAAACTGATACATTTTTTGAAGAAAGAAATCAAAAATAAATAAATATTCAAGTCTTACAACACTATTCAAATTATTTTTTTATATCTGACTTTTTTATTAAAATTATTTTTCCTTTGTGGTTTTATAGAATAAATTTTTAGAACGAGATTCTTTTCAATTTTTCGTTAATTATACTCATATTTTGTCTTTTTTTTCATTTTCCCCTTCATATTTTATTCATACATTTCCTCTCTGCAATGCATCTCTTTTTACAACACTTATTTCCCAACTTATATATAAAATTTCAGAAGAAAAAAATGAAAAATTTTCAAAAATTTAAAAAAAACTTTTTTTTTCTTTTTAATTTGATAAACTTGGAGTAATTTTTAATTAGAATAAAATGATATAATTAAATTTTTTATTTTTTGGAAAAACTTCAGAAATAATATTTTCTGTATAAATGCTTATGAAAATTCTACCTATCATAGTAAATAAAAAAAAAGTCAGAATTCAAATTTCATAGCAATAAAATTTATGAGATAATTTACTCTCTGAGTGGTAGATTATTTTTCCGGTTATTGATCCCTTATTGTAAATTTTTTTGACAATTCCAAAATTTTTTAGCCCGTTTTTCACGTAGTGGAACAAAAGCGCTATTAGGACGCAAATTTCGTCTTCGTTCCATATTTTGTCGTACCTTTTTCTCAGCCAATAAGCAATCAATTGACCTCGGCTTTTCGGCATTTGGTCTCATTTGTGCCCTAGATGAGCCGAATGATATTTAAAATTTCCCATATTTTTCCCGAATTTTCCTGAATTTCGCTAGTTTATAACAAAATTTTCTCAAATTTTACCTAGTAAATTTATTGTTTGTAAAAAGATTTTTTTAAAAAAATCTGAGTCGTACAGTGCCACTTTTGTATTAGTAAAAAGTTCATTAGTTGCATTATTGTAAAATACAACATGTGAAAAACTCGCTAAAATTACTTGGCTATGCCAAGTAAATAATACCTTGTTTTTCATTCAGGTAAAGTGCATATGTTTTAAAAAATATTAAAATTTTCGCTATGCTGTTTGTATTAGAAAATTTATCTTTTGATTCCTTATTTGTTAATATTTTCTTGATTTCATAAGGTGTAACAACTCTTTTTCGCTGACACGCCGCCATCTTCAATTATCGTAAATTCACCAATTTTGCGAAAAATATTGGATACGGCACTTCGACTCAAGGTGTAAGGCTAAAATGAATACTATTTACTACCAATAGATGATCTTACTGCTCTAAAAAACCGCAGAGGCTGACGTACATAAACGGATTTAACACCTGACTCTAAAAACATATATATACGTACTTACCACCTTAGGCACAGCTTCACACTGACGTATGTATACGTCATTGCCCCTCAAATGGTTAGAAAGTTGAAAAGCAACTTTTTTTTAAAATTCCATATAATTCAAGATATAAACATTAGTTAATCAAATATTGATCAATGAAAATCCAACTTCGTGTTATACTTCTTTATAAAGAGTTTGTCCTATTAAATTTCATTTGAAGAATGTGGTTATTTATGCAGTCAATTAGCCTCTCTGAAATTAAAAATTCTTTGCTTTGTTTGCCTATATGTAACAGTCCTTTATTTCTTATTTAAAAAAAAAAAACCAAGATGTCCTTTGTTAAAAAAATTCTACATATGCTAAACTAAAGAATGCAGGAATATGAACTGCTGTATCTTTTTCATTGATTTTCAGTTATTTTCTTCTTTTTATCGAAGGAGTTTCATTTGTTATTCTATACCATGGGTCAGCAACCTTGTAGATGTCGTGTGCAAAATGACTCTATCAATACGATTCAAAGTGCGACACAGCAGTAAATATTTGAAAAATTCGATTCCGAGACAATGCATGCAGTTATAGACAAGAATACAGATTAGAGTTTTATTACCGATAATTATGGTATATTAAAATATATTTATTAACATGAATATAAATAACTTGCAATATAACTATTCCCTTAACGTAACTCAAAAATTAAAATAGTGTATTTGTTATGTATTAT
>BMAO01034570.1:0-80448 GCA_019973975.1 Trichonephila clavata
GGGCCTCCAACTACCTTAATCCGCCTCTGGGGGTTCGAGTCGCATTACAATGTGATCGACCAATTTTTCATCATCATAATTCAACCCTAAAGTCTTATGAATCTTTAGCAATTGATACACAAAATCCGACGGGGTCTGTCCCTTCCGCTGCTTTGATGAAAAAAACTGAGCCTCTAACTCCGACTTATTCCTCACAACTGGAAAACTATCCGTCAACTTCTTTTTGAGAGACGCGAAGGGAGTCGCTTCTTCTCTTACACACGCAAAGCCTACCACCTCAAACCAGTTTAATGCTCTCCCAAATAAATGACCCTTTAAATAAGCACACGCCAAATTCGCCGGTATCTCATAATAAGCTATACTATTATCAATATTAGCAAGGAACTCCGATACATTCTCTCGGCCTGAAAAATATAATTCCGGCAGAATCCTAAAACTAGCACTCGTTCTTAAATCAGGTTGTTGCGTTGGGCGCCAGTGTCGTGACTAATTGCCACCCTTACATCACTGTTTCCCTGTCTATCTGCAAATACTACTGGATGTGTAAGCGGATTTAAATGATCAAAAAACATAATTGCAAATCAAATAGATTTATTGATTCTAATCAACACTTAATTTTAATCACACACAATTCAATTGAGAAAAACAAATAAGAGTGGATTACAAAAAGGGGAATTACTACTAGCGGAATATTCAGAACGTCAACTGAATCTAGGAAGCTTAAACACGCACAATTACAGCTACGCCATGTACTAATATTCGCAATATCTTTATATATAAAATATACGTGTCACAGTGTTTGTCCGCGATGGACTCCGAAACTACTCAACCGATCATAATATAATTTTGCATACTGTGTGTCATTTCGTCCAACTTAAAACATAGGATGGTTTTTATTTCAATTAATGACGCCATAATTTTTTATTGCCGGAAATGTGAAGAATCCGGAAAAAACGTTGCCAGATTCCCGTAAGAGATGCTCATGCGTCTGTGGAAGCATATATTGCATAGAGGGTGAAAGTTTTCGGTACTCTCGACGTTATTTAAACAGCCATCCGATTTTTTTGTTTTTTTTAAATCAGACAAAAAAATAATTACGGAATCGGAAAGATCATTTCTTTCGCCACGATACGGTATAATTTTTTTTTTTGCAAAATAATAATATTTTCTATTTTTTACGAGTTTTTTAAAATCAAGTTAAAATTGATGCGTTTTTACTAAAAAAAATTTCTAAATCATTGCGTATGAATTTAATTTCGTGTTATTAAAACAATATTTTTACTAAATAATTTCATGTTTTTTTTTTCTTTTTGAATCAATCATTTAAAAAATAAAATGCTGAAAACTTTTTACTACGATTTTTTAAAAAATATTCAAAAATTTATCTTAACATTAAACAACTTTATCATTTATTAAAATTATCGTACGAAACTTTTTTTATGTTTGTAGAATAATGTTATCAAACTACTGTGCGAAGATTGAAAAAATTGCTTAAAAATCACGGATATAAAAAAAAATTTGTGATTTTCGTAAAATACCGTTTTCGCGAGAAATAATTTAAACAGTCTTTTTTGTACATTTTTTTATTTAAAAGTACTTTGTTTTTTCAATTAACGTGTGAAATTTCAGAACTTTAACGTGAAAGCTAAGCCCTAAAAAAATGAAAAAAAATTCTCAATTGCGTCAAGGTCATTCACTTTGCGTTTGCTTTCTGTTTGGAAGACGGGAAAGGTTGAGGTAGTTTTGAGTCTTTCGCTGCTTAGTAAAAAGGGGAATTTCCTCATAACACGGGACGCTCATTTATATAACGCATCACAATCGATAGTTTTTTTTATTCTTAAAGATTGATTTATTGAAAAACAGTAGAATATAAGAAAAAAATATCAAAAAAATATAAGGAAATATTCTAAATATATTTTTTTCACATAGTATTATTTTCTTTTTGAATTTTATACTGTGAAATGAAACAATATCGTTGCGTTTAAATAAAAATTATTTTTAAAAATTTAGTATCAGTAATTTAAAAAATAAAAAGCCAAAAACTTTTTTGAACAAACTTTTATAAAACACTCAAAATACTTAATAATTAATAATTTCTTCTTTTATAAAGATGAATTTTTTCCCGTGCATGAAATTTCCGATACATGAAATTTTTTTCCCGTGTGTCGAACACTTCAAAAAATCCTCACAATTTCACTTCAAAACTTAAAATAGTAGTGAAATTTTGTAATTTGAAAAATTTCTACTTTTCTGTCTTTTTTCAACATACAACTATTTTTAAAAAGGCAACATTTTCGTTTCCGGAACTAAAAAATTGCAACGAAAGAATTGAAAAGTGAGTGAGTGGTTTATAAATTCGCACTGTTCGCCTATTCGGGGGTTTTTGGCGACGGACCTCGAAATTTTCACCCATGGTCAAGTGACGAGGACGACACCTGAGCCTTTCACCCATCTCTTCTAATTACCACACCACACCAACGCAAGAACAAATTTCGAAAAAGGGAGTTTTAATGACATAGTTAAAGAAATCACTCACATCGCGCATACACACACATAAGTGCTATCGTCCTGAGGGAAACAGGAAATTCCCATGGGGATTCATTCGGAAAAAGCCCGTGCAACACAGGGCTAAGCGAAGAGGAAAGGAACAAAGAAGTAAAAGTAATTTCGAAAAATTATATTGGCTGATTTTGTGAAGAAAAGGGAAAATGTTAAACGAGAAAACCGTTAATACGCACTCATGGGCCTTGCACTCACATCGTACGCGTCACACCCCCACAAAAGTGCTGGCGTCAGAAAGAAAGGAGGAAATTAACATGGAGATTAAGTTATACCCTCGGTAAAAGCCTGTGCAACGCCGGGCCGGGTCAGCTAGTATTTTAAATAAAATCACTGACCTTATAATTTATATCGCTGTTCCTTCGTGATGATTTCTGCCTTTTTACTGGTTGGGAGAATGGGTGAAAAATCCACGCTCTGTAGTAAGGATATTCACAATCTTCAATCAGCTTCCCTTCGCGTACCTCCACACTTAGCCACTCTCTACGATTGTCAACAACTTGTGTGGGCTGACGTCCCGATCTTTAATTCACTAGACTTCTCTCTTCTATTACTGCACTTTACTTAACTCTTTTAACTCGCGAAACCCGAATTTATATATCTTATTTGCATAAATCACGTCCGGCTCTCGGTGAAGATTGGTTGAAATAAATAAATTATCTTACAGAAAATAGAGGAGATTAATCAAAAGACTGTATAGATCCGTCACAACTCCATTCCGGGAACATTGAAATGGCAAATTTTTAAAAAATTTATGACAAGTATTCTTGTAAGAGTTCCATTCCATTTTTTTTTTGTTTCCTTTTTAACATTTTGTTGTACTTTGCCAATAATGGTGCCAATTTTGTCGGCTATGTGGGAGTCTAATTTCTAATTTTTTCCATTGCGTAAATGATGAATAAACAGTGGGCCCTAAAATATATTGGCATATTTTGGAAAGAATTTTTACCACTCGATTTAACATCTATTTTTAGAGTTAAAACGTGACAATTTTTCAAAAATAATTCGCAATAAAAGCAGTAAATAATTTTCTTTAGTGGTGAGTTGGCCACCCACAATTTATGCATCTTTTCCTATTTATTATATTTTTTTGAGGGAGCACGAGTAAGTTTTCTGATTTTACCTTCGATTGTATTACCAAGATGTATTATTCCTTCATTTTGAATTTCTAATGGATTTTGAAATACTGAGGGGACCCTTGTATTGTCATCAGTCTTACTAGTACTAAGCCGCTTTCTAACATCTGTCGAGGAAGTGGAAGGCACACTCTGGAGAAAACTCTTCGACAGAACTTGATCCTCATCTACTTCTTTGCTAGTACTCGAGGAAGTTCTTTTCTCTGTAATAACGTTTCTGTATGGGATACAGAGACATATTTTAGTATAGCTTCAGCATTCATATCTTAGATTTTTCAGGGTTTTTTTTTTGGTATTTAACTTTTTTTTGTCCTAAGGGGAGTTTTGTGTTTAGAAAAAAGAAAACAAAGTTTAATGGCTGTTTTATGTAATTGTATCTCGAACCGAGTGGGAGAATGATGTTAGAGAGAGAGAGAGGGCAGAAGGAGTAAAGAAAGACAAATAAAGTGAAGAGAGAGAAGAGAAGTGAGAGAGAGCGAGAAGAGAAAAGTAGGAGAGAGAGAGAGAGAAGAGAAAAGTAGGAGAGAGAGAAGAGAAAAGTAGGAGAGAGAGAAGGGAGGTAGAGATTAGGGAAGAAGAGAGAGAAAGAGAGAGAAGAAAAGAAAAGTAGGAGAGAGATAAAAAGAATAGAGAGAGAGAGATATGAGCAGGAGGAAAGAAAATAAAATCTGTGTATGATTGTAGGAGGTATTTAGCGTAAGAATCTGTAAAATAAAAGTAGTTATTTCTTACGAAAACTTTGAAGTGGATTATGTATAGGTAGTGATGTCAACAACATTCCACTGTCTTTTATTTGTTTAATTTAATAAGAGATATTAAAAAAAAATTTTTTAAAGTTCAAAAATTAAGCATTGTAGTGTAATGAGAGTTGAAAATTACTTCATCCCTAGGTAGCAAAAGGGATCACATAGCTATTGGCCAAAAAGGCATTTAATTTATAAATCAATTAAAAGAAATTAAATTCATTATTAATTGTGCTAACCTTTACAGCCTTTCTCTGGAGAAAAGTTTAAATCTGGTTTAATGTTCACGTTGGTCTGGAATTGATCATCTCCCGAGTGCAGCTTTCCCCGCAACCTCTTTCACTTGTGTTATCGCGATCAAAATCTTGAGCGGCTGCTCCACAGACTCCCTCATTCCGTCATTAAGAAGACACAGCAGTTCCTTTCTCTTGCTCATTGGGATGTGGCTGTCCCCGCAACCTCTATCACTTGTGTTCGAAGAAGAAAAGCTGACGCGCAAGATCCTCGTCACCTTTCGAACCGACCCTTTAAATCAGGGGAGGCCAAACCGTGGCACGCATACCACATTGTGGCACGGCGGAGCTGTAACCGTGGCACGAGCAGACTTACTGAAAAATTGAAAAATATGAAAAAGTAATAAATAACAATTTTGCAAGCAATTTTATTTATAAATGTGGTTGTTTCAGACCCCCCCCCCTCCACAAAACTTGGATCAACATATTTTTGTGGATAAATGTTTTCTATTTTGAACATAAAATCAAAATATCGCTCAAAATTAGCTGACATGCATATAAAACAATCTATAATTTATCTGAATCTTCAAGAGCTAATCCTTATATAGATGACATGGTAAAAAGAATTACTAATTCATAAGTCTATTAAATACTGATTGTTTAATAATTATTTAGAGATAAATGCTTCAATTTACTCATTTTATGTTACACTTAACTGATTGAATCTGTAAAAAGAGTTTATTAACAATAAAACCAAAGTTTGTACTTTTGTCTTATTTATTATATTATTTTTAAATTTCCACTACTAGACTTGCACTAAAAATATGTTATTTGCGTAAAAATCTCATAATAAGATCTTCTAAGTAAAATTTTTTTCACTTTTCATCCTATTTTCCTTATTTGTTGAAAAAGTTAAAAATGGCACGCATATTTTCTTTTATCTGATAGTGGCATTCCTCCCAAAAAGGTTGACCACCCCTGCTTTAAATTCTCTGGGTAGGCCTCTTTCACGCCCCCAATAATCTCTGATTGCCGAGCGTAGTTGATCTGCACACAGCACTCCTCGTCTTCGTCCCAACTCCATTGATTCTTTAAGACAATAAGCCGGCGTGACAGAGATCAACTCCATCGCCGTACCTGGGATACCATAAGGAGGGTCTACTAATCGACTTGTCATTTTGACACTGAGGATAACCTCCAGTGTATGCCTTTATCACAACTGGCTGACGTTTTTTTATTCAAATAATTCGCGGCCCACGTGTGCGAAGTAATGAAATAATAGAAAACTGTTCAACAGGAGCCCTTGTATAGATGGTTGTGGCTGAAAGACATCTGGGTGTCGGAGAAATAAGAGGTATGGTAGCGGTTTCCAGAAATAAGAAGTCAATGAATAAGAAATCAAAGCGATTTCCAGAAACATCTCAACATCTGTTTTGCCCCCAGGTATGAGGGAAGAATACATGGTCTCTTTTTGAAGAATTCAATGTCCCATCTGGGAATTCTGCTCACCCCCGTATATCAAACTTAACAAGTATTGTCGTGAAGTGTTCGTTTAATGAGTCGTCGCTACACAACATGTTTCATAATTTGAAAACCAGTCTTTTGTTTAAAGTTATAAAATGGTTATGTGACTGATGGAGTAAAATGTTTTTAGAAATAGCTGATATGAATATTGCGCAATATCTTTATTAATCTAAATAATTTCGCATAAAATATATCAATTTGAGTATTTAAATACTATAAAGGGAATAGTTTTTAATTAAGTTTGTAATGATATTTTGATCATTGGCATGTAATATATTATGAAATTTGAACAAAATTCAAGCAATTTGTGCTATTCTAATGCGACTACAAGTAATAATGCAATCGAATTTTTAACCCTTACTTTTTATTGCTTGCCATAATTTAAAGTATACGTGTTCATTAAGGAGCAACTTTGAGGAATTTGGAGACAACAGACTCTAACTCAAGTAAATGGATAGAAATAATAGTATTAATAAAATATCAAAATTGAAAGCCATCATTCTTTGTAGTTGAATTTTAAAGCATGCGAAATTTAATGGTATACCTTGGAATTTTTTATTTTTAAAAAAATCTATACACAGTGGTGGCCAAAATTGTGGACACTTTTCAAAATAGTTATTGCTTTTAAGTTTGTATGCTTATAGCAAATGTTACTTAGCACCGAATGCAAAGTGTTTTGTATCAGTTTAAAGATAATTTAATGCTGAATTGAATACAAAAAGCAAAGTTCAAATATTTAAAACGCAAGAAAAAGTTATGTTGAAATAACTATCGATATGCATTAGATATTGATGATAGCAATGAGTTATCAGTGCTTTGTGGGGTAGTCTTTCTTTTTCATTACAATTTCACATCGATGTTTCATTGAGCTGAAAATAGTTTTAAGCAAGCTGAGATCAGGACTGTTTCCTGCCCAGGATAACAACTCAATGATCTTGGAACGACACCAGTCTTTCGATGACTTTACTGTGTGGAAAGGAACAGAATTTTGCTGAAGAATAAATGAAGCATTATTGGTAAATATATCCCTGATGGAAGGTAGAAGTTAGGGTTCTAGAATAGTGTCTATGTATTTTCTGACATTCAGTGTCCCATCAATGGTATGAAGACGACTGATAGTCTTCTGATATGCATGACCAAATCATAAAACTGTGTGGGTACTTCAAAGTTACCTGGATGCAGTCTGGATGTAGTAGTTCTCCTATTCTACGTCTTACATATTTTCGGCCATCTTAGTTTCATCCCTCCATATAACTAGTGAAAACTAATAATTTGTCCAATTATTGTGTTCTTTTGACCACTGTAGTCTTCTTTAGAGCTGCTGTAAATTGAGATAAGGCCTTTCTCGTAGAATTCTACCTCTTAGTCTAACATCTGCTAATCTTCATCTGATTATTTTTGAACTGCAACACCAGCATCATTCAGATAAATTCTGATGACCGTTGATGATATTCTTTTATCATGGAGGCATAGTATTTTTGTTTT
This sequence comes from Trichonephila clavata, assembly GCA_019973975.1. Lineage (NCBI taxonomy): Eukaryota > Metazoa > Arthropoda > Arachnida > Araneae > Nephilidae > Trichonephila > Trichonephila clavata. The sequence goes on from BMAO01034570.1 coordinate 7,681, forward strand.
TGTGCCATCGACAGAAGTGGTGCGCCTTTTTATGCCTTTTTATATACTTTTTCATTACTTTTGTCTCCTGACATCTTAAAAAAAAACTTTCAGTCTCCAGATGTTGTCACTGAACCACCCACCTGTCTTGCAATTTTAACATAGGAAAGTACACTTTCTCTTTACACATCTCTTTCTAGGTGTCCGATCTACTCTTTTATTTGATGCCACAGCTTCTTGACTAAATATGATTGTTATCCTGGACCGGAGACAGTCCTGATCTCAATTCTATTGAAAACATGTGGTGCCCTTTGAAAACTCTTGTCCGAATGATGTACCCTTGAAATAAAATAGAACTACACACACACATACATATATATATATATATATATATAATTGAGGATATAATTATTTCCTGCGATCTTGTAATAATGAAGGTAGAGTTTAAAACTATTTTCAGCTCAATGAAACATCGATGGGAAGCTGTAATAAAAAATAAAGGCTACCCCATTAAGCACTCATAACTCATTGCTATCATCAGTATCTAATGTATACCGATAGTTATTGCCTTTGATAATACCTTTTTTCTTTGCAAATATCTGAATTTAGTTTTTTGTGTTGAATACACGATTAAATTATCTTTAAAATAATATAAAAGACTTTGCATTTTGTGCAACTTAACATTTTCTATAAGCATACAAACTTAAAAAAACATAAAAATTTTAAAAAGTGTCCACAATTTCAGCAACCACTGAATATAAAGGAGAAAAACAAATCACTCATCACGATATCTCCGGTACTATTATACCTGAAGACTTGAAATTTGATAAGCAAGTTCCTTTCATGGAATAAAGATTCATTAAGAACGGATTTTTTTTTTGCGAAAATCAACCACCAAAGGGGATTAAGGGGTGTTACAGATAATTACTTCATTTTTAAACTATTAAATGTAGAGTCTTGAAATTTGGTAAGCGGATTCCTTAAATGGAGTAGAGATCCACTACAAAATTATTTTTTTATAAAATCGACACCCAAGGGGCGTTAAGGGGGATCAAGTGGCATTATATATAAATATTCCCCATTTTTGAACTGATAGAGCTACAGACTAAATTTGCCAGACAGGTTCTTTTCATGCAGTAAACATGCACTACATTAGGGTCTTTTTTAAAAAACGAACTTTAAGGAGAGGGGTGCAAGGGGTTACGTGTAGACTTGGAATTTGGTATGTATGCTCCTTTCATGGACCAGAGCAGAGATACTCAACCTGCAGCTTTCGGACCACATGTAGCCCACTGGACCTTTCTGAGTGGCCCTGTTATGGCCCGTTGCACTAACAAATTCAATTATTTAAGAACAATGCATTAAAAATTTAGCAAGAATTTATATCATTCAAGCAATCAAATATATATTTTTCACTATCGTTGTCTAGGTCAACGATAGTACGAATTGTGAGATAACTTTTTTCTTTTTGTTATTGTAAGGGTCAGTGATTACAAATAACAGTGGAATAGCGACATTTTATGGGTGAAACTAATTTTTTAATTAACCCTCATGTTTTCCAAGCGAAAATTATATGAAGAATATATTTTGTTTCAAGATGACTGGAATCTTGACCATTTCATAGAGAAAAACGAACATTTATCAACAACTTGTTTGATTTGTCGGGAATATATAATATTTAAAATATATAATTTTTATCATCACTACATCTCACTAAGCACACATCTTTCAATTGCTCTTTTTCTTGAGGATCTTTTTCAAGACGAGATAAACAAGCGTTCTTAAAAAAAATCTTTGCAGCAGCAAGAAAATATTTTATCAGTGATAATGTCACAAAATGATGAGGTAACAAAAACATCAAAAATATTTATTACTTTATACAGAGTGGTCCTGAAGTGATGTTACAAACTTTAAGGGTAGATACAGGACATTGTAACAATCATTTATTGTATAGGAATGCATAAGCGCAAGTGTCGCGGTGAGGCGCAAACAGTGCAAGAGTTGCTGCTCATCACGTAAGTGTGAGTCATCACTTCATTTGTATAGTCTTAAACGAAAATCGCTCTCACCACTTACACTTTCAGCGCGTACAAGCTCTGAATCCGGCAGACTATCCTCTCCTCCTGAACCTCTTCCAATGGATGGTACAACCATGTGCATCCAAGTGAGCTACAGCCGGACTTCATAGCTCATGTACTATTGAAAAATAAGAAAGCGACGTTTACACGCGGGCAATTCCCCTGTATGGGCAACCAAGAATCTACATGCAACGCGACCACATGAGTATCAACAACGATTTTGTTTGAATATGTAGGCTGGCCCATACTTACTACCTACACGACTTAATGGTGAATGTCATTCTTCTGGAGCAGGTGTCCCCAGAACTGCTGTAGGATGTTCCGGTCGCCATTCGTAACAGCATGATAGGGTGTCAGTCCACTTGAGAAATGAGGTTCACACTTGCATGAATGCCACGTTTGGGCCAAGATGGATTGTTCGTGGTAGACCAGTCTCTTGGCCACCCCAATCCCCCAATTTATCGAGCCTCAATTATTTCTTACGGAGTCATCTGATGAATCCTATTTATGCGACTCCACTTGACTCAGATAAAGATATCGTCGTTCGAATGTCCGAAGCTGCTGCACGTGTGCGTGAAATATCTGGCATCTTTGAACGTGTACGCCAATCTTCCCACGACACTGTCAAGCATGTATTGCTACTGGTGAACGCAATTTTGCACAATTATTGTAAACATTACACTGGTCAATGACGCTTTGAATAAACACTTTGTCTTTTCCTTTTGTCTCTTATTTTTTGTATTTATGCCTCCACCGCATCACTTGCGCCTATACATTCCTATACAATAAATGATTGTTACAGTGCCTTGTACCTACCCTTAAAGTTTGTACCATGAACAGCGGCTGCAATAGCCTAGTAGTCAAGGTAACAGACTCGTGGATGGTGTGTCGTGAGTTCGAGTCTAGTACCGCTGAAGACCCTCCGTGTAGGGGGAGATTCACGTTAAATATGTAGAAGCCCAAATCTACTCCCGTTGGTGTGGTGTGGAAGTTAGGAGAAAGGGGGTGACAGATAAGTTGTCTTCCTCGACACTCGACCATGGTTCAAAATAAGGAAGTCCGTTACCAAAAGCCCTCGAGTACCTGAATATTGCGACGTTAATATTCACTCACTCCCTTGGTAAAAAGCTTCACGTGATAGTCCAATCTTTTTTCTTCTAGTAGGAATTCCTAACACGGATATTCCATAAACATACAAAACAAGGAAACTTTATGTTCCTTGATTGTTGATTGCATGGTGAGCCATTTCAAATCTATACAGATCAAACACTTATTTTTGTTACAAAGAAAACTTCAAAGCACTAACATGAAAGTATCGTATGTTTCTTTTAAATATATCGAATGGCCAGCTGGAATTGAAGTGAATGTATTGCTATTTTGTAACAAATCAATTTTTAGTCTTCTCTTCGATGAATCAATTATACGGGTCATATTATACACTAAAATAGCCCATCAGTCCATGAATGTCCTTGCAATGAACAAGATTCTCGTCCTATGAAAAAAAGAAGAAAAAAATCTCGATACTATATATGATGTAGAAGAGCCTAGTTGTAACAATTTTTTATTTGTATGTCGGGAGCCAAGTAACTGAGCAGCATCTTTCTGAAGTTCATCTCTGCATAGGTTGATTAACTTCGATGAGAAAATGGTCCAGGTTAGTTCTCTGAACTGCTTTCTCGAAAACACTGTCTGATTCAAACTTTTCCCCATGTAAGTTTCTCTATTTCCCAATCAATGCTTCCAAGTCAAGAAGGGATTGAGAGACTGGCAATCCAGAACCGTGCGCGCATATGTGGTACCGAATGAATAGCAGAGTCGCCCGACGGGTATAGTGGTTCGCGACGCTGATTGCTGTGCCGTAGAGCATGGGTTTAAATATAGGAGAAGGCATGGACGTTTGTAAATGTATGGTGCATTTGCAGCCTGAGGGGGGGACTCTAAATAGCCGTCGAGCCGCAAGTTCTCTCGTGAGGTTAGTGGAAGGAGAGGTGGGAGGCCCCTGATCCTACCCCCACCCGAGTGTTTTCCCTCAAATTTGGGGTGGAACCGAGCTAAATGGTGCTGTCACCTGTATAGGGCTCAAGTCCACGGCTAACAACAGGCGTACATTTAACCCCTTGTCAAAAAAAAGTCGAGATCAGGTGGCATAAGAAACAACAACAACAACATGAATAGCAGATTCAAGATTACAATAGTAATTTTCTATCATTTTGTAAAATGTTTGCACGTGATGTAGAAAAACTTTATTTTAGGTTTTAAATAAAAATTAGCAAATATTATGAAATCCAATTTTGGGTCCTAGACCTTTGTAATCGGGCTGTGTGGAGAATGCCAATAAGGTGAGACCTTTATCTTTAATGTCTCCAGACACATTTGCACTGGTCATCTCGAGTCCAATTTGAAATAAGGCTCATAGTTGAAAATAATTCTATTCCAATTCATGAGCTTCTAGGTTTAATGCGCCTTGCACCACGATAGAAAAAATCTCTGGAAGTATGCAACGGTGAAGGGCACTAGGCGCAATAGCATCTGGGATCTCAGACTCCGTTCTCTAAGTCATCTATTGATAGTTATTGCACTCACTGGTGTTCACGGGTTATACGGGGAATCGTTTATAAGGATGTTGAGGACACTGATCGAAAGATCTCTCTGTCCTGTCATTGTGCCTGTCGACTGTTTTTTTTCCGACGTTCTGTACGCCTATAATTCACCCATTCCAGCAACGTTGTCGAACGTTAGCATCCTTCCGACACACATCTCAGTGAAATCGAATCTATTTCCGCGGCATTGGTGCAGTCCACGTGGGTCCTCTGTGTTTCATGTCCTTTTCGGATGGTCCGTTGCAGTACGCTGGAGCTCCGTCTAATCAGTCTCAGCCTCCATCATTTGCATGTTCCAACGTAAGGCATGTGCATATGCAATTTCTTCTTATTCTGATAATTCTGGGTGAGACGCTTCTCATGTTATTAAGTGTATGCAAAAGCCTTCTTCTTCTCACATTTCATATATTACTACTGGATGAGAGGACGTATCTTTTATGTATACAAATGTTAATAATCCTTTTTCGTTTCTTATTCCTTTACAAAATTTTCTTCCATAGAAATCCATATTTTATATATCGTGTCGATTTATAGATACCAATACACGCTGTTGACATCGAAGAAATGAATATTTTTGTCTTATTTTTGAATGATTTGGGGAAATCCAAATACTTCTTCTTTTCTTCAATAAAATAAGTTAATAATGCCGGTTGCCTAAGGGTATCATTGATCATTTAAAATCAAACACACACACAATAAGGTTTAACTCGAGAAAGTAACATTTAAAAGAAATACAGAATAATGAAAAACAAAGTATGAGCTTTATCAGACATAAGAATAACTATAATGTCATTGACATACTGAAATTTGAATTGAGTATAGTAGTGTATTAAATTAAAAATGTTAAACACAATCTTGTATGTTCTTTTTTATTAAAAAAAAGGAAGAAAAGGAAGAAAGAAAAGTTGATAGAAAATTACAATTGACAGCCGTAAAGGTCATTCGACGTACTCTTTGCCGGGGGGGGGGGTAAAACTTATTTGTTCCAATAGATTCATGCAATGAGCTTAAAAAAATTTCAATATTGCCTTACTGGAGGCCTCACATGTAAGAGAAATGCTCTCCACAGGAATTATCTGGAGTTGAGGGAATGATTATTTTTCGTTATAATCTAAATAGACTTTACTTGACAATTTCCAATTTATTATGTCAGTTTGCTTCAACATTAACTGCTTTTTGCTCTTTTTTGTCATCCATCAACAAGAGAAGCACAGCATTGTTTAATTTATTTTATTGTAATTATGAAGGAATGACGAACATCTTAGTTTTCTTTTTCTTCCATTTGATTCAATTACGATAGGAATTTTATTTAGATTTTGAAATAGGAATACCTCTTTACTGAGGATCTCAAAAATTCAGCGCGAGTCTTAGAATATTCTAGCATTGGATTGCCTTTGACGTAGAACATTATTATAATTTTAAACAACTGTTATTTTTCACAGACAATTTAGAAGGTGGAATCACTTTTTCAAGAAGAAGTCGCACCCCGGAGGTGTAAGAGGGTTCGGAGAAGAAGCAGACACACATAATCTTAACAATAGATACTTTCATTTTATTTTGAACACTTTAGGAATGATTTACTTTATTGCTAAACCCTGGGGAAAATCTTAAATTCTAGTTCTTAACCCAATGTATGAGATTATTCAAAATGACTTATCTTGAATCGTATCCTTATGCAAGTCCTTCTCGAACCACGATAGCTTGGTAGAGATCCACTGCTTTTTCCTTCCAAAACTACTGGTGGATTCTAAGACGAATCTTCATTTCAAACCACATGACTTCCTAGTCGCAATTCACTCTCTGGTATTTCGAGATTTCACGATTAACATCACACACCCGAATGTCAGGGTTTAAATGGCATTTACATTAGCATAAAATCAAGTCATTTCTATGGAAACCAGCTTTTAAACTAAAATCACAGTTAGAGAATAGTTTCCCATAGAGCAGGGAGGGCGAACCAATGGCACGCTACATAATATTTTGGACACGTCACCGACTAAAATGGCTTGCATTTTAGCTCAAAATAACCAAGTTTACTATGAAGTATTACGGATTAACGGAAGTGATTGATCGTGAGATGGTGGGAAGTACATTCCTTTTTTTATTGTCTTGCCTTAATTTTATCGTGGACTACAATTGCTAATGATGCAAAGTTTGTATACTCATAGCGTAGTCAATTTCATAGACACGACTAAAAGACGGAACTGAACAGTCGACAACAGTTAGCAAAAATTGTCGTAAGAGATCAGCAAGTTATTCGGCTGCAAATGTCATTGCTCAACACAGCAAACCTTTTTAAGAAGACAGTTCTTGAAGGAAGCCTGGTTAGCATGCGCTTCCTCACTTTTTTTATATGATTTTGATAATAAGGATAACTCAGAGCATCAAAGATATTCCTCAATCTAAAAACACAATAAAAGAATGAATTTTAAAACTGACGGGAAATGTAAGAGATAAACAAACAAAAAATAACATTAACTCCCTTCCTTCTATATAACTATGTCTCTGACGTCACTAAATCTGCAAGTTTAGTTATTTTTGTTCCATATTGTGTAGGAAACGTCATTAAGGAAAAACTAATTGTGATAACATAGCTACTAACAATTATAAGGGGCAGAGATATGTGTACGGCTGTTAAAAATTAGCTGACTAAGAAATTGATTTGAAAAAAATTCTTCGAGTAACATCTTATGGTGTTCCAAATATAGTGAACAAAAAAAAGTTTAATTAGTTTATTTCAAACAGCAGTAAGAACATTCGATTGTTGAACGCCACTGCATAGTTCACCAACAAGCCTTGTATGCTAAGAGTGGTTTAACATTTCTTGTTAATGTTATGGCGTTATCCTCCAAAAATATATCCAAAAATAGTCAACCTCATTTCGTCGCAGACATTTGATAAACGAAAGTTTGATGCTTTGTTGGAGGATGTCAACTCGGCTCGGTGTGTAATGTCTTACTAATGTGTAATAATGTTCGCTGGCTGAGCCACGGGAACTTACTTCAAATATTTGCTGACTGCTTGGAGGAAATCGGACTGTGTTTCTGCTAAATGAGTGGAAAATTGTACAATGAGTGAGTGGGTGATTGTAGGGTTTAATGGTAATCTTGGCTATACTGAGCCAAACATTTGTTAAAAGAGGAAAAGAATTTTTTAAAATGTTGACAAAATACCGTTACAATAGCATAAGGTAAAATATCATTTAGAATACAAGAATAAAAACATTATATTTTTTTTTGGGGGGGGGGGGTATTCCCACCAAAATCTGACAAGATCAGATCAAAACAGATCAATAAAAAATTGAATTAAAACACGTAACATTGCATATAAAAAAATTTTATAATAAGTTAAAAGTTATCATTTTCATAGATTTTGGAACAGTATAACAATTACTTCCTGCTTTTTTTTTATCTCTTGTAGGCGTTATGTTGGTAGGTATATTCCATATTTTTTACTAAAACATTAGGTATATGAAATTCATCCTCATCGTATATAATCATATCTTCGTCTGATGACTCCTACTGAGGTGCACTTTTACGCGGTTTGTGGGGAGTCAGTTTTATTTCTATTTTTGGTTTATTGGTTCTCACTAAGCTTTTTTCTTTCGCTCGATTCTTTAAATTTCGAATTGTAGTAGGTTGAATAGCGGATTTGGATGCGATAGCAGATATCTTTGATGATGATTTAATAGTAGTACAGATATTATTAGTGACGGTATTAGACAAAGAAGCAAGTGGCTGTGTAGTTGCTATTAGAGAGATGGATGGCAAGAGGTTTGCTTGCGCTGCAGATGATGTGGAAACACAAGGAGTAGATAAAGACGGTTGTAGTAAATTTCGAGGACATTTTATTTCTGTAATACTGTCATCTGTCTGCGTAGTTACGGATTTTGAAGATTTAATAGCCTGGGCGTATGTTTGAGATATCTGTGGGACTATTAATTCACGAGCTTCTGGTTAAGAAATATTTTTATTTGATTTTAATTCTTTTATCTGTTTTTCTATTTTTTATTTAGGGCATAGTTTAGAACTCGATGGATGGTGTTGTGAGCAGTTTATACATTTTGGATCTAGAGTGCAATCAGTGTAAGAACGTCCTGCAGACGCACATCTAGAGCACGTTAATTGACCGCGGCAGGTAGTTTGAGAGTGTCCGAACCCCTCTGACACTTAAAACAGTGCAGAGGATTCGGTATGTGTGCATGGGCGAATCTTACAGTTCAAGCATCCGGCTTTAATTGCTGTGGGTAGCTTAGGGTTGTTAAAAGTTAAAATTAAATGTTTTGTTGGAATAACAGATGCATATTTCTTAATTATGATTCTTCTAATATGTGTCACACCCTGATCAGAAAATCCTTCCAGTATCTCTGATTCAGGAGTGCTCAGCAAGTCTGTTTCGGAAATTACTCCTCTGCACGAGTTCAGAGTTTTGTGCGGACTTATAATTACGGAAGAGATTAAAAAAGTTTTCGCTAATAGAAAAGATTTTGTTTGTAAAGCCGTCAAAGTTTCAATAAGCATGTCACCAGATCTTAAGCGTTTTACTGACTTCGTTTCACCACCAATAGCAATAAGAGCTTTATTTATAGCAAACGGAGATTTTGTACGCATCTCATTATCTGGTAAGGAAATTATATCAAAAATCGTGTACGAATGGCAATTTCATCTACGTCTAAATTGGGTAAAATAAGGCCTTTACCCGGGCACATCTGACTTGGATCCCTTTGCGTGAAGAAAACTTCGTCCTGGAGTGCCTCCACCCACCACGGAGTCCAACAAGGGAGGCAGTGTGCCGGTTATCTGGCAAAAACCAGGCATGGCGCTTACCTGGAGTACACCCAGAATATAGTGCTACAGCATCAGGGTGAGGATCCAACGGGTAATCCCGCCACCCCTTATCTGCAGCACTAACCCTACAGCAATGTCTCTCCGGGGACACTGAAGAGAGGTATCACCGGCCGATTGACAGGAACGGGCTCACTCCTGCCACCCGTCTACAGCGAAGCGTGAGCCAAAGGGAACGCAAAGGTATCCCCAGGACACCATTTTCCTCCTTACGGGACGCCACACACGGCAAACATGCGGGTTGACAAACAACGGTGTTAGTGAAACCCAACACGAATATCGAAAATAAAATTTAAAAAAAGGTACCAAATTATCACATTACAAAAAACTAAACTGTGTTAATAACAATATATATCTAGAATATAATACAATTACAATAAGGAAATTGAACATTCAAATCATGATTAAAAAAGTTTTAATCTGTGTTCTAGACGGGAAAGGAAAGAAAGGACGAATGAAATGACAAGACGAAGGGTCGAAAATAGAGAAGGATCACTAGGGTACCCCGGGGTCGTGACACCCGTGTTTACCAAAGACAGTAAACCCCCTGGGAATAGGAAAATATCACTAGGGCACCTCGGGATTGTGACACCCGTACTCACCTAAAGAAGGTGAGCCCCTGAGGGGAAAATTGTACAATACCCACAGTTGTTGAATGCTATGTGTATTTCAAAATTGATGTCTTTTACAGACGCATGCTAATATTTCAATGAAATGTAAAAGCTTTTCACAAGGCACAAAATAAAACAATTATCGTCACGATGGATCGCATTCACGCTTTGGTGCATTTCGTCAGAAACTGTATTATTACAAGAAACTAGTATTTGCCAAACTTGAAAAAATATATCAAAGATTTAGATATGCATGAGAAATTAGACAAAGAAAAAAAAGTTACTGAAGAATTTATTTCAGTAATTAATTTTAAAATCAAGGAATTTTCTGCGAGATTTTCTCAGTTTAAAGAATTATAGGAAACACTGAAGTTTATTATGTACCCTGATGTGACTTCATTTGATAAATTGAACTTGTCTGAATTCGATTGATTGGAAATTGAAGAATTTTAAGTACAAATGATTGATTTCCAGTCTAGTTCAATATGTATTCAAAATTTATTGAAATAATGAAAAAATTGGAATTGTTTGAAACAGGAAATTAACAAAAAATATAAGTAAAAATCCCAATAACGAAATTTAGGAAACATGGAATTCGATTCCACATACATTTAACTGTTTGAAGAAGCCGACTATTGCTATTTTAACCATATTCTCATCTATCTATGTCTACGAATCATTATTTTTATAGATGGATAATATTAAAGAATCGATTAAAGAAACCATTCGGCAGAAGACTCAAATTCATTCTGCTAAATATTGTGACGGGTTCTCTCGACGGTCCTTCAACTAATCATCTTGGGGAAATTATTCTTCAACTGTGATTTTGTTTAAAACAGCCTTCCACAGAGATTACTTGACTTTATGTTAATGTGAATACTATTTAAATTCTGGCAAGGAGTGTGTTAAAATTAATCGTGGATCGTTAATCGTGAATCGTTCGTCCTTATCATTCAAGCTCTAGAACAAAGGTTCCCAAATTTTTTTGTCTCATAGACCCCTTGCCATGTTTTTCGGTTTTGAGTAGACCCTACTTATTTAATATTGAGTCTTTGCAAATTTATCAACTTAAATGTTTTTTGACCGTTGGTACAGAGCTACTTACTAAAAAAGATTTAAATTTTTAGCGGTAGTGAAGTGTAGTGCTTAAGAAACACTAAGTAATTAAATTAAAAGTTAATTAAAACATAAAATTTGTAACTTTAAAAAATATAACTGAGCAACACAAACAAATGCTTTAAATGGGAGGGAGGAATCTGGTGCTTCAATAACAAATTTTTAACATTTGGCATCAATCTTTTTAGGTTTAACCCTAAATGTTCTCTGTTAGAAAGTGTTCGATCTTTTTTTTTCTTTTATTGTTTTGGAGATTGGCTACCGCGATGAAACTCTTTCTCACTAGGAAGAGCAATTAAGACTTTCTCACAATACCCCATAATTCGGGAAAATAGCAGGTATATCTTTTTAAAGCCAAAACTTCTGCCATCCATTTCTGAACTTCACTTCAAGATCTTCGTTAGTACCTATTTCAATCAGTTCCTCTTGTAATCTGACGCATGTGCTTTTTTCATTGTGCCCATATGATTTTTTTCATTGTGTCCCGCCCCTTTCTACTTATCTCAATTTATAAGACCCTTCGGGCAGCCAATTAGAGTCTCTGTCAACAATTGCTATGCACCAATGAGAGAGCAGCCTTTCAGCTCTCTTTCTACTTGAACTTTTATCTTCATGCACGAACTTTTATCAAACGATTGGCTCGACCAATCAGGAAGCTCATTACCAAGCATGAAAACGAAAACTTCGTTCTGCATCAAATTCCCCGTCAGATGTGGGATTGGGGGCCGCAAGTGGCCCATATGCCCAAACAAAAGACCATAAGAAAAGAAAAAATATCCTTTATTAGTTTTGCCACTTCGACTGCATTCCAGTAAGTGCCATAATCCAGGTTTGAAGAGAAAATGGCAATTAACTGAAAAGTTTGATTTATCATTTTTAAAAATAGAAGGGAAGTAAAATTTGATTTGAATTTTCTAATGCTCTAATTACTAATTGAACCATGAGAGCAGCTTCTCTTTCTTTATGAGAGTAAATCTGACGTTGGCTTTCAGTGTAACAAAAAAAACTGTGAAAAATGTCAGAGAGATTCTGTTACAAACATCTAATATAAAGTAATTAATGTAATTTGTTTCAGTAAGCAGTCATGTGTGAACATAATACTCGGGGGGGGGGGAGAAAAAAGAAATATTTTCCTCCTTAACTTTATATTGCAATGTTACGAAACTGGTAGCTAAGCTCTCTGGTAGTTAGTAAATAAATAACCGGAAGGGTTAGAAAAGGATGACCTCCTCTTCCGGAAATTCTCTATATTTATATGGTATCATTTTAAACTGGATTCTAGAACTTCCAGACATGCCAAACCTTCATCATCACTTTACAACAAAATTTTATTACACATCGGAAAGAACAGAAAAAAGGTCTATAATCTTTTAGGTGACCTTAGATAGCCTGCTCAGCCTTATGGGTTATAAACGTTATTTGTAATCTTATTTCTGTTAATCGATACTGAAATTATAACTGTTGAACGCTACTCTCTCTTTTTTTCTCTTTATATATATATATATATATATATATAATATTTCGAAGTCAGCATCAAGAAAATTTGATTAAAAAAAAGCTTTTATTTAACGAGCGATCTACACATCTTTTCATTGAGACAAACAAACGCCATGTTCCTCGAATTTTAATTGAATTGAATAATTATTTCCGGATTTGCTAAATAGTCATTGTTTGGAGTATGTTTTCTATTGGAAAGCAAAGCGTGAAAGCGTACATACGAAGACCACATAAAAATTAATGAGCTGGGATTAGAATTGTTATGTTTGGAATATCTTTTCTGAGAAATAACTTGGTGTTTAATTTAAGATTCGAACATATGTTATGGAAAATAAATGTTATATGGTAAATAGGCGATTTTGTTTTAGATATAAGTTTATTATTCTTACATATATATATATATTTATATATATTAAAATTCAGAATTACTTCCAGAAATAGAAACATAATATAGCTCACAGATAAATATTTCAACAATTAAAAAATTTGGGTATGTGCTCATGACAATACTACAGAAACGAAAACTTCTGATTTATTCTGGGCAAGAGAATCCAATTGTTCGTATGTACTACGTTTTCTTTCACGACATTTTCGCATGCGGGAGTTAAGTAGTTCTCTTTTTCAAGCCCATTCATTGGTGAATTTGGTTATTTCATCTATTTTCTTTATAGGGCAATGTTTAAATAATTATGCATTCTTATATATTTATAATCAGTATATACTATTTAAATATCAATTATTCCAATTATTTAAAAAATATTTATATATATGTTACTTCTGTAGATTGTATTTATATAATATTATATAATATGTGTTATTATATATAACATATTTATATAAAATATAATTTATCTAATATATCTGCTTCCTTTCACAAAAGATCGCCAATACGGTTGCGATAACACGTAAAAAAAAAGTACCGTTTATATAATGTATATAACACCGTATACTATGTAAGGCTTATTCCATGAGAGCCGTTAACTTCTTAAAATTCTCTAAGCAATCAAAAGGAGAGGGTTTGTGTACACTTTCACAATTAATGCTTTTATTTTTTCGTAATCTCTTAGTTGTTATCACTAATATAAATGAAAGTATTGGCAACTCTGGCAATTAACATCCTTAAAATTTCATATTTTAATTCTTTTGTGCTTATAAATGCTCTTTCTACTGAATCAAAAAATAGATCACATGTTTCGTTTCTTTTCTTTGATCTCCTACATAAGAATAATTTTTTTCCAATTATTTTCGTTTGAGGTACTCTTCTCTCGTCCATTCCCTGGAGTTGAGCTGAAGTGGGATACATGGCAGTAATATTTAAATTAAGAAAATAAAACTTCATGGGAAAAAGTATGTCTGCAATTTTTACTTAAAAAAATAACCACGTGCCTAAAAAGTGCTCATTTCAAAACAAAGCGAGTGTTTCTGACAGCAACACGATTGCCGAGTGGAGCTGACTGAGCTTAAAGCACCTGAACCTGACGCTTCATTTAGATTCACTCTTCAGCACAAAACGCGCCTAAAGAAGTTATCACTTCAAAATGGATTAAAAAAAATTGAAGTCTGATCCAAGGTTTGGTTTATTTTGGTTAATCAACCGAGAAAATTGCGATTATCTTCTTTCATTATTCAACAAGAAAGCAAAACTCTAATATTCTTTAGTTATCTCTACTTTACTTTTTTCCAAGGAATAATAATTTTTACTCATCTCATAAAACAAGTGGATTTAGTAAACATTCCGAAATGAATTTATTTTACGAAAGACAAAGGTAGTTATATTGCAAGGCGATCAGCAATGGAATGCTCTGACAGTTTCTCAACGGAATGAGTTCACATAACAATGTTTTTCAAATGAATTCCAACTGTTATACATGAAAACAATATTTATGAGAAATTACTCTTCTCATTTCAGTCCAGACATTTCATCCGACCATCGAACCGGGAAGAAAGGAAACGGAGGGCGAAATCTGCGTAATTAGATTCTACGATCGGAAGAGAGTATCAATCGCCTGTCTTTTGCACTTATTAAGTCTTAACGAAGTGCTCACATCTGGAGAAACAATCTCGAGCGTGACATCGAAGCAACGATTTCGAGGAAATTATTCTCCATTTGCGTGGGTGTGGGCGACCCCCGAGACCCTTCGATGGATGAGCATCTCACGCACTCTCTCTCCTTTTGCTCACGATTTAATAAACTGGAGTGATTTTACAGAGCAAGGGGAGTTTCTCCTTCTCTTAGTACAATTATTACTTCTTTCAAGACTGCTTGTTGGAAAGTGAAAGTTGAAGTTTGGAAGTGAAAGAAGCCCGTCGATATATATATATATATATATATATATAATATGGAGTCTGCTGAACATACTCTCACAGTATGTCAAAAAGTATTGTGGGTTCAAGTTTTTATTTTTTTATATCATGGATAAAACAAAACAGCTTATTTTGAAATTTCAAAATCCTTCGGATTCAAACGAAGTACATTTTTAATGGAGCTATGGTCATATTTTAAAATAAAATAACCAAATTAAAAACGAAAACAAATTTAAGGGGGAAAACACAGTTAATATTTTGTTGGACCCCTAGTGCATTTTTAATTTTGAAATCCATTTGGCATTGATTTTATCCACTTTGAAGAAAAGGATGTGTCGATTATGAACTTTTTCTATTGGGATATAAGTAAGTTTTAAAAGATTTACAAGGGGTTACTTTAGTAATCGCATCGAACCACACACCTACATGTTAAAGCGTCGTCCATAGGCTTCATTTTTCATAACAATTTAGATGTGTGTCGTACAGCTATCTTCAGAGCTTATTGAAACCGTAGTAACAATGCTCTACAGGTAAACCGTTCGCAGAAGAATCAGGAGGGGCAACCTGTATAAGCCACATGTCCAACTGTTTGCATGCTATTGACTTGTGTGCAAAAGAAAGCCCATTTGGGATGGAGTTGAGAACATCAATGGAAGGAGGAAGGACAATCAATGAAACGATATAATGTTCTCCAATGAATCATGATTCAGTTTACAGAATTTCTCCTCACATCACTAACTGCTGTGTAAATGAAGAATACATTATTGCTCTCATACCGCAGAATGAAATCACTATCATGATGGTGTATTTTAGTATGGAAGGACATAAAATGTGCGGGAAATGCTAACTTTTTCCGATTTGGGAGAATGTTTGGCTAATGGAACAAGGCACAGTGATGAAGTTCTGGAACTTTCGGTTAATTTTTTTAAGATGCTTATACCTTTTTATTCCTGGACGAGACAACACAACTCGCACTATTTACAATTGCTGGTGAAACTGTTGCAAGAAAGATAGAATCTGTCCTCGGAGCTTATCCAGATTCTCATTCGTGGCATGGCCGTGTTGCTTATGTAGGGGGGGGGATATAATTGTTTTTCGTCAGGAAAAGTTATGTATGACAAATTATGTTCATCTTAATCTTCTTTGTCTCTTCGCACAGCACTATGTGGAAGTAAAAAAATGTTATGCAAATGCCGGGATAAAACCTTCTATCCCCTCCAGCTGTTTACATTGATTCCAAACTCTATTCCATACAGAAATCAAGACATTAGCACCCTCAGTTTACTTGACAATCACAAAAAGCAGCCTTCTTTATGAAGAAATCTCCGGAAATATATTTAACCGCAAGCTATTAAAATCATATGATTTCCTCTAAAGGTTCTGCTGATTGGTCTAGATACTCGGATGGTGTTAGATTACATAATTCTTATTTTTTTTTTAAAAAAAGCTGAATTTTTAATTTTGAAGCGATAAGGTTATGGTTATATCCCATTAGGCGGGTTAACTAGAAATTGATAATTACATGAAGTCCTGGAGGGCTCAGGACCATAATGGATTAAGAACCCGTAGATAATTAATATGAATTGTTACATATGTATGAAATATATTGTCGCAAAAGATTTACATTTTAGTTAACTATGATGAAGTAGTCGTGGCTGAAAAAATAAAGAGGCTCACATCATTTATTGATGTTGAACATCTGGAGAGTTATTTGAGCATGCTCCTCGTATAAGTAAGCCCAGTGGCGCTGAATCGTTAATGCATCGCGCTTCCACACCACAGGACCGAGGATCAAACCCCGGGCTGGGCCAGGTTGACTCAGCCTTTCGTCCCATCAGTGGGTCGATAAAATGAGAACCAAGCTTAATTGGGGACTAAACACTGGGGGGTTTCGCTTCAGGCTGACCACCTGATCGGAACATCTGCTCATGCACCCCAGCGCCCAATGGTCACGTATACTGATATGGGCACAGTAGGCCTTGGCCCTCATGGGCTGTTGCGCTACTGAGTTTTTTTCCCGTATAAGTGCGAAAATACAAGAGAGGGAATTTTTCAAGTATCAAGTTTTTACACGCGGGGAAGAACAGAAAAAATCTTAAAATAGAAAAAAAAACAGTCGCGTACTTAGGCGAAGGGAATAATTAGTTATTTATAAAAAAGAGATCATTGCTCAGGGAATCTTGAAACCTGTTTAATAAGAAACATGAAAGCAATTAATGATCTTGTACTACTAGGAATCGCCGATAAATCTATTAAAAATTCAAGATCTAAAGAATCACTAATAGTAATATACCAACATAATGTTTTTAATGCTTTAGAAAAAGATAAAATGATATGTGTGTGCGTTTCGAAATAGGGTAGGCAGAGTTATGAGCTAAATGTTATAAATTAAGAAGATTCAAATTTAGAGTAGACATTAATTTAAGTTATTTAAGTGTGCGTGATGATTCGAGTTAAGCATCCAGAACTTATAGGAAAAACAGGGATACAAACCACCACCAAGTGCTCTGATTTTTGGATTATATATTTATTTACAGAACTGGCGCTACATCAATACTTTTTAGTTTGATTTTAATTGGAGGGTAAGGCGCACGTGAGAGCGTACACACGAACATCATAAAAATTAATGAGCAGGGATTGGAATCTTATGTTTGGATTATCATTTTCTGAGAGAAATAACTATTTAATTTAAAGCTCGAATATGTAATGCAAAATAAATGATAGATGATAAATAGGATTTTGTTTTAGATATAGATAATTTAAATACACACACACACATATATATATATATATACATTCGAATCTCGATAATTTAAACCATCGATAATGCGAACCTCTCGATAATTCGAAGTATATGCTCCCTCCCTAGAAAAACCCTTGATATTTCAAACTAAAAGAATACGGTTTGGTACACTCAATATTTCGAAGTAAAATCTATGGCTGGCCAGACTACAACACAAGCTATAATTCGAAATTATGTTATAAAACTCTCGAAAATTCTAACACTCATTATCATATTCAGTCCTGTAATAAACAGGTAGGAGCTTACAAGTTTTGTGTTGTCTTTTCGTGTCTCCCCTGTAACGTAGCCCCTTTGATGACCATCTGTCTGCTACCTCTTCTAAGTGTTTTCCAGTTCCTCAGGAGAAAAGACACTTCTAATGTTTTCATTCCTTTAAGTGGACAATAGACTAATCACACCTATTGTCAGCCGTCCACATCTTTCGTTTAACGCGTGGCGTAGCTACACATGTGTTCAGAAAGGATGGTCCGCTTTCAGAAAAAGAGATGCGTAGGATTGTGTATGAATGCATTGAATTATTCTTTTAATACAGGACTTTTAACGTCTGTAAAATATTTATTCTGTATAATATGTACTTTTTCAAAATACTTTAAAATAATTTTATAAATATGTACAATTGTTTTTTATTACATTGTTTCAAATTTTAATGTGTTTAAAAAATTTTCTCTGCGTGTGTTTTGGGAATTTTTTTTCTACCCTCTTGATAATTCGAACTCTTGAGAATTCGAAGTTACTCATTGGTCCCTCAAACTTCGAATTATCGAGAGTCGACTGTATATATATACATGACTATAGTTATCTTAAGTTTATAACTATTTTGTGTATATTTTTGAATATATATATATATATACTAGCTGTTACCCGCCCGCTTCGCTGGGTATTTCATGATGTTTTATAAATTTTTACTGCTTATATTTATGTATAAATTATTGATATCTAAGTCCTAGCATTAAGAATTCGATTGTATTGAAAAATATACTTATACCTTTAACTGTCGCCAAAAAAAGGGCAGAACTCATCTAATTTGTATTTTCTAAAAATCTCTAAAATTGAAGCATAGAATGATGTTTGCTCTTTCGTAACTCAAAAGCCAAGTGGATTCCTTCAAAACCAATTTTCGGTGGATCTCTACTCCGTAAATTGAACATGCAAGCCAAATTTCAAGTCTAAATCTAACAGAAAAAAGCAAAAGTTTTACTATAAATATCCCCGTAATCCCGTTGAGAGCCGTTTTCCAAAATTACTGCTCTTAGCAGATTTCAATTCAACAAAAGAAAAATGCAAACCAAATTTCATTATTATAGTGCTTGTAGCTCGTAAAAAGTAATTTTTTTTGTCAAAAGTCCCAGTAACCCCCTGCAACCCCCCAGAACTCTTGATTTGCTTAAAATTTATTCTTAGTGGATCCCTATTCAACAAAAGAAACATGCTTAACAAATTTCAAGTATATGGGTCTAACAATTAAAAACAGGAATTTTTTTCTGTAACCCCTCTTGACCCCTCGCAAACATCTTTAGGGGTCAATTTTCATTTTACTCTTTGTTAGAGGAACTCTATTTCATGAAAGGAACATGCCTACCAATATTCAAGCAGGATGATCAAGTAGTTTAAAAATGGAAATATTTATCGATTACGCCTCTTAATCTACCGAAATTAAACTTGGTAGTTGATATTCGCGAAACCCATTTTGTAACGGTTTCTACTTTACGAAAGGAATCTGCTTATCAAATTTCAAGACTGTACGTCTAACAGTTTAAAAATGGGGATAATTGTCTATAACGCCACTTGAGCCCCCGCAACGCCACTTCTGGGTCTGTTTTCACAAAACCCATTTTGTTAGGGAATTGCACTCTATGAAAAGAATCTGCTTAGCAAAATTTGAAGACTGTGCGTCCAATTAATTAAAAATGCAAAAAAATTATCGATAACACCCCTTGAACCCCCGCAACACCACCTAGGGGTCGATTTTCACAAAACACATTTTGCAGTGTATTTCTATCCTATGAGAGGAATGTGCTAACCAAATTTCAAAATTGTGAGTCTAATAGTTTAAAAAAAGAATTAATTATTTATATCTGCCCTTAACCCCCGGCAACACCCCTTGGGGGTCAATTTTCTCCAAACCTGTTTTGTAGCGGATATTTACTCCATGAAAAAAACATTCCTACCAATTTTCAAGCAGGTAGGTCAAATAGTTCAAAAACGAAAATATTTATCTCTTACGCCCCTTATTCCCCTACAACGCCACTTAGAGGTCTGTTTTCACAAAACCTTCTTATAGCTAATCTCTACTCTATGAAAGAAATCTCTTCATCAAATATAAAGACTGTGCGTCTAATAGTTTAAAAATGGAAATAATTTTCTATAACGCCCCTTAAGTCCCCTCAACGCCACTTGGGGGCAATTTTCACGAAACCCATTTTTAGCGTATCTCTACCCTATGAGAGGAATCTGCTTACTAAGTTTCAAGACTGTACGTCTAATAACTTAAAAATAGGAATTTATAACGCCCCTTAATCCTCCCGCCCTCGCAACACCCCTTGGGGTCAATTTTCCCAAAACCCATTTTGTAGCGGATATTTACTCCAGGAAAGAAACTTACCTACCAATTTTCAAGCAGGTAGGTGAAGTAGTTTAAAAACGGATATATTTATCTATTACGCCCCTTAATCCCCCGCAACGCCACTTAGAAGTCTGTTTTCACAAAACCCGTTTTGTAACTGATCCTTATTCTACGAAAGGAATCTATATATCAAATTTAAAGACAGTGCGTCAAATAGTTTAAAAATGGAAATAATTATCTATAACGCCCCCTAAGCCCCTGCAACGCCACTTGGGGTCGATTTTCAGCAAACTCATTTTGTAGCGGATCTCTACTCTCTGAAAGGAATCCGCTTACCCAATTTCAAGATTGTACATCAAGTAGTTTAAACATGGAAACAATTATTATTAAAGCCCTTAACCCCCCGTAACGCCCCTTGCGTTTCGAATTTCGGAAACTCCTTTCTTAGCTGATGTCTACTCTATCAAAGGAACATGTCTACCAAATTTCAAGTCTGTAGGTTTAATAGTTCAAGAGATTTCGTGATTAGTCAGTCAGTCAGTCAGTCAGTGAGTCGCTTTTCTCCTTTATATATATAGATGTATATGTATATATATACATGACTATAGTTATCTTAAGTTTATAACTATTTTGTGTATATATTTGAATATATATATCTGTATATATAAAGGAGAAAAGCGACTCTCTCACTGACTGACTAATCACGAAATCTCTGGAACTATTCAACCTACAGACTTGAAATTTGGTAGACATGTTCCTTTGATAGAGTAGACATCAGCTAAGAAAGGAGTTTCTGAAATTCGAAACGCAAGGGGCGTTACGGGGGGTTAAGGGCTTTAATAATAATTGTTTCCATGTTTAAACTACTTGATGTACAATCTTGAAATTGGGTAAGCGGATTCCTTTCAGAGAGTAGAGATCCGCTACAAAATGAGTTTGCTGAAAATCGACCCCAAGTGGCGTTGCAGGGGCTTAGGGGGCGTTATAGATAATTATTTCCATTTTTAAACTATTTGACGCACTGTCTTTAAATTTGATATATAGATTCCTTTCGTAGAATAATGATCAGTTACAAAACGGGTTTTGTGAAAACAGACTTCTAAGTGGCGTTGCGGGGGATTAAGGGGCGTAATAGATAAATATATCCGTTTTTAAACTACTTCACCTACCTGCTTGAAAATTGGTAGGTAAGTTTCTTTCCTGGAGTAAATATCCGCTACAAAATGGGTTTTGGGAAAATTGACCCCCAAGGGGTGTTGCGGGGCGGGGGTTTAAGGGGCGTTATAAATTCCTATTTTTAAGTTATTAGACGTACAGTCTTGAAACTTAGTAAGCAGATTCCTCTCATAGGGTAGAGATACGCTAAAAATGGGTTTCTTGAAAATTGCCCCCAAGTGGCGTTGAGGGGACTTAAGGGGCGTTATAGATAATTATTTCCATTTTTAAACTATTAGACGCACAGTCTTCATATTTGATAAAGAGATTTCTTTCATAGAGTAGAGATAAGCTATAAGAAGGTTTTGTGAAAACAGACCTTTAAGTGGCGTTGCAGGGGAATAAGTGGCGTAAGAGATAAATATTTTCGTTTTTAACTATTTGACCTACCTGCTTGAAAATTGGTAGGAATGTTTCTTTCATGGAGTAAATATCCGCTACAAAACGGTTTGGAGAAAATTGACCCCCAAGGGGTGTTGCGGGGGTTAAGGGCAGATATAAATAATTATTCTTTTTTTAAACTATTAGACTCACAGTCTTGAAATTTGGTTAGCAGATTCCTCTCATAGGATAGAAATACACTGCAAAATGTGTTTTGTGAAAATCGACCCCTAGGTGGTGTTGCGGGGGTTCAAGGGGCGTTATTGATAATTTTTTTGCATTTTTAATTAATTGGACGCACAGTCTTCAAATTTTGCTAAGCAGATTCCTTTCATAGAGTGCAATTCCCTACAAAATGGGTTTTGTGAAAACAGACCCAGAAGTGGCGTTGCGGGGGCTCAAGTGGCGTTATAGACAATTATCCCCATTTTTAAACTGTTAGACGTACAGTCTTGAAATTTGATAAGCAGATTCCTTTCGTAAAGTAGAGAACCGTACAAAATGGGTTTCGCGAATATCAACTACCAAGTTTAATTTCGGGAGATTAAGAGGCGTAATCGATAAATATTTCCATTTTTAAACTATTTTATCATCCTGCTTGAAATTGGTAGGCATGTTCCTTTCATGAAATAGAGTTCCTCTAACAAAGAGTAAAATGAAAATTGACCCCTAAAGATGTTTGCGAGGGGTCAAGAGGAGTTACAGAAAAAAATTCCTGTTTTTAATTGTTAGACCCATATACTTGAAATTTGTTAAGCATGTTTCTTTTGTTGAATAGGGATCCACTAAGAATAAATTTTAAGCAAATCAAGTTCTGGGGGGGGGGGTTACTGGGACTATTGACAAAAAAAATTACTTTTTCGAGCTACAAGACTATAATAATGAAATTTGGTTTGCATTTTTCTTTTGTTGAATTGAAATCCGCTAAGAGCAGTAATTTTGGAAAACGGCTCTCAACGGGATTACGGGGATATTTATAGTAAAACTTTTGCTTTTTTTCTGTTAGATTTAGACTTGAAATTTGGCTTGCATGTTCAATTTACGGAGTAGAGATCCACCGAAAATTGGTTTTGCGGGAATCCACTTGGTTTTTGAGTTACTAAAGAACAAACATCATTCTATGCTTCAATTTTAGAGATTTTTAGAAAATACAAATTAGATGAGTTCTGCCCCTTTTTTTTATCAACAGGTGACAGTTACAGGTATAAGTATATTTTTCAATTCAATTGAATTCTTATTGCTAGGACTTAGATATCAATAATTTATACATATATATAAGCAGTAAAAATTTATAAAACATCATGAAATACCCAGCGAAGCGGGCGGGTAACAGCTAGTATATATATATATATATATATATATATATATATATATAATTTTTATTTGTTTAAAATGTAAAAAAAATTATACGGTTTTATATACTGACTTTGTCGTGACCCTTCGGTCGCAGAAGTTTGGGCTACCTAATGAACAGACATTGCTATAAAAAGAATCAAGTTGATTTAGTTCAATCAATTTACTATCAAGCAATGTTATAGAGAGAGAGAGAGAAGTGAAATGAAATGTGGGGCTACTTTAAATTCCTAAGAGAAATAATTACTCACTCAACTGTGTCTGATCTGATGTAACAGCGCTAGTCGGGTCTCGCCCGAGTCAATAGGATATTCCGGTCTAGGCCTTCTTTTCATGAACACCTAGACTTCCGATAGTCATTTCGCTAATCTCGCTTTTATAGCAGTCTAACGACTAACTCTACTTACTTTGCTAGAGTTTAAATAGCTCTCAAATAAGCATAAAATCAAGTTCTCTCTACGGAAGGCGGTTTTACATTCAAACAATATTTAAAGAGGAATTTTTTAGTAAAAAGGCACGAATAGAACGCGTCACAAATTTTATGAGCGCCTACCATCTATCGAATTTTCTTTACTAATTCGCTTTCAGTGGTTAAATCATAACTGAACAAATAATTGTATAGGAGTTCAATCGTAAGTTGAGCGTTTATACAGGGTACTCATATCAGTTCTGGTGAGTGATTAGCCTATTTTTGAAATGGTGAAAAATCCTCCATCACACCATTAGGTACTGTGACCAGACATTTCTCAATTATAAAGTGACTTTTTCACAAACGGGATTTACATAATCATGCTATGAATCATCATCAGGTGAGAATTTTTTTGATTTTGTTAAAATTAACGTAGTTTGCTTGGGTCGAAGTATTTGATGCCACCTAACTTGGAATCTCCATAAAAAGAGAAATATTATAAACTATCCTAGGCAAATAATTCAAAAAATGACCCATTAAGCTGAAATTCCAAAATGGTCCCATACTGATTTCCTTAAAAAACTCAATCTTAAGTGTGTAACTCTGAAATCAAGCAATACATTTCAAAATAAAACGGAAAAGATTTTTATGATACTTTAATGAATTAAATGTTCGAAGTGTTTGCATTTCAATTTCTTTTAAATCATTCGAAAATGTAACCGAACTGCGCCAAAGCAATTGTTGAAGCAGTAGAAGAAATAAATTTAGCTAATTCCTTACGACTGGTGAAGCGATCCATTTAAAAAAAGATGCAGAGCCTGCATTCGTGTAGATGGCAAACATCTCGAACATTTAAACCATCGATGACTTGGTAGGATATATCTTAGTAAATAACCTAGGATATTTTCCTAGAAACTGAAGTTAGTTTAGTTTTCCAGGAGGGGTTTGAATTCTTAATCGTCCTTAAAATTGAGGTAAGAAATCAAAATCGAACTTAAGAAATTGAATCTTATTTTATTTGTATTTGAAAAGTGCATTAGTAAGAAAACCTCGAATCCTTGAATCTTCGCATTCCATCTTTGCTCTATACCTAAAAACAAACAAAATTAAGGAACTCCATGCAAAGAATCTTAAATCTGGGTGCTTTTAAAAATATTTTATTATTACAAAATAGCATTTAATAATAATCGGTAATAAGAGTCATTAAACTAAATTAAATAAACAAGATGATTAATGGAGAATTAAATGATGCGCATGCTAAGCAAGCGCGAAATCAGATAATCATAAGCCATTTTGATAATCCTTGTGTCAAGTAAGATTAAGCCGTGAGTGACAAGCGAAGCGACATCACGAATTTTCGCACTAACAGAATTCTGCCTGATCGAAAATAAATGAAACATTTTCTCATTTTTCCAGATAGGTAAATTGTCCAATGAAGGATTAACGTCTCTCAGTATCATTTTTACGACAAACAACTACTCTACTGAAGAATCTTTATAGAAGAAACACGAAAAGAAACATTCCCCTTTAAGCCCTAGTCTGTTGATGAGAGATCATGATTCTTTAAAAAAAAAGAAATCATAAAAACTGAGAACCTATTTTTTGCTTTCAGATATCCAAAGAAGTCTCATCAAGATGTAGGTTAATGTTGATATTAAGTTTGACATTACATTTGATAGGATTTGGAACACTGTCAGTTCACATATCACGTGATAAAAAGGTTATTTCAGCTTTTATTCACTCGAAGGACTGAATAATAATTCAAGGGATGAAATACACCTATTGGGTAAGACATTTTTTTAAGTTAATAAATCTGAGGTCTTTGTAAGAATTAACTAAAAATTTGTTAGCATCTTGATTATATTTGTAGCATTATATGAATTGAGTACTATTTTAAATGAATAAATAAATTTCTACCCTGGGATGGAAGATGAAGAGAAATTAGATTCTAGTAGTATGCATGTAGTCACTACACATGCATATTACTAATATTCAACTGGTATCTGGCAATCACCAATGTTAGGTGTACAATGGGGTGCCTTTTTCTGATACTAAAACCAGAATATGGTCATTGCATTCATCTATAAATAAAAGTTTGATAATTTCTGCTTTCGACTGACTATTAAAGAATTATTAAAGACTAGAAAAGGGTAATATTTCAATAGAAATATTACCCTTTAATAGAATAAAAAGTCAATTTCGCATTTCTCGTAGTCAAAGTATTGCCTATGTCAAAAGACTTACTCTTGAGAAATTTAGCACTCAGTGTCTGAAATCCTCAGTAAAGCATCCGACGAAAGTGTTTATATGGGTCTGCATGTCTTCTTCTGGTGTAAAAAGATTTCACACATCGTGAGCGAAGCGGTTAAAGCCAGGAATAACATTGAAAAACTACAAAATAAATTGCTACCAGCAGCATATTTTGGGGATCAGTCACGGCTTTTTCAGGACGATAATGCTCCTTGTCACCTTGCAAAGGTAGTCCAGAAATGGTTCAAAGACAATACTGTGAATAGAATCAACAAATCAGGACAGATCTTAATTCTATGGCATAAAACGGCGTACATTTAAAACAGCAACAACCTTTCAAATAAATGTGAATTAATCGAAACCTACTTTGAACCAAGTATTTATTTTCATCCCAGTTAGAAGCTGGAGTAGTCTTTATAACGTTATTTGGATTGAAGAATTATTATCTGTTTTCTGCCGGAAACAAAATTAAACTTTTATATATATATATATATATATATATATATTATACAAGGGGTGATCAAATGAAAAGGTACGAAACGACACGGTGGGTACAAATATAGACTTTATTCAAAATATACACCATAGGCCTGAGCACAACGATCCCACTGATGAACAAGCCGCAGGATTCCTTGTTCCCAGAATTCCTGTGGCTGTGACGAGACCCAGTCCTTCACAGTGTCCTTGAGTACGTCGTCCGAGTTGAAGCGCTTTCCTTTCAGGTGTTTCTTCAGTGGACCAAACACATGGAAATCGCAGGGTGACATGTCCGGACTGTAGGACGGATGGTCCAACGTCTCCCATTGGAACTTGTCCAGTTCCATTTGTGTGACTCTGGAGACGTGTGGACGCGCGTTATCATGGAGCAGAACCACACCCTCCGTGAGCAGCCCCGGTCTTTTGTTCCTGATGGACCTGCGTAGGCGTCGGAGTGTCTCACAGTACACATCAGAGTTAATGCTTTTTCTGTGCTCGAGTAATTCTGTGCTCGCATCATTTGGACCCCGCTTTTTATAAGAGCCTTTGCTCTCTCCTGCGCATGCGGGCACCCGCGCATGATCCGATCCCAGTCAGAGTCTCCAATGGCATCCCGAGATGTCTCGCTACATTCTCCCTTGGCGGAATATGCAAATATTTAACTGTTTCATTTTTATGTCGTTTCGTACCTTTTCATTTGATCACCCCTTGTATATATATATATATATATATATATATATATATTACATTATATTATATTATATATGTATATTATATATATATATATATATTATATATTATATATATTATATATGTATATTATATATATATATATATATATATATTATATATTATATATATTATATATGTATATTATATATATATATATATATATATATATTGTACAGAAAATAAACATTACACAACTCAAATTACGGTGTTTATAAATGTATCTACTATACGTGTGTGTTTCAGAGTAAACACACACACACAACTTATATTTTTAATATTCGCTCTCTCTTTTTTTCCACAATGAATTTAATATCACTAGTTTTTTTTCTTTAACGGACTATATTACGGTATTATATATGTGGTTTTGAAACTATATTTTAAATTAATACACTGTTCGAAAATGAAATTGCAACACCAAGAAATAATGCCCGTTGCGTCAAGCAAATTTCCGGAGCGATAGTTGTGAGGGGCATATGCAAATGATTAAGAAAAAACAGATTAGTAAAATTATTATAAACCATTTTATTCAGTATCTAATGTGCCCACCTCAAGAAGTTATACAGGCCTCAATCCGGTCTAGGACGATGACACCACGCTAAGCACCTAGTTCTGTAATGAGTAGTTAACAGCACCCCTATTGTTAGTACCCGTGCACGTAACTGTACTTCATGCAATCTATTGAGCATGGTTTAGGTGGACACAGATCTACCTGCTAATGGATGCAATCGGCTTCGGATGTCACGTGGGAAAATGGTCTCGAATAGTCAACCGGCGAATTTGCCGGTCTGTGCACTGTGACGTCACCTGTATGCTTCACATTCTTTTGGGCGTGCATGTAGACCTTCTTGAATTCATCCTATGGCACAGCGTTGGATGGTACTCTCGTTTTGTCCCGAACCAATTGTTACTGTGCTCAGCGACAAACTTAGTTCAAGGAGTTCGATAATACGGTCAAGTTCCCCGACCATTAACTGATGATATTAAGGTCGCCAACGTCTCAGTGGCCTTTTCTTCGCTTTTCGGAAGTCGTAAATGCTACACAAAACTTCAGGGGCTGTTTTTGAAAGGGAAAGTTGCTGGCCTTTATGGCCCGAATATGAGTACCACGTGATTAGATGAGTGCGCAGATTTAATCATTTGCATATCCATCTTACCACTATCGCTCCTGAAATTTGCATGACGCTACGTGCATTCAATTTCACCTTTGAAGAGTGTATCACAGATCACATTTATTATCTGAGCTTGTCTACTTAATTTAAATTTGAGGTTAACTCTAAATTATAGGTTCTTAACGTGGACGATAACGCCCCCTTGGGGGCCTTTGAGGCTTTCAGGGGGGTAGTAAAAGACACAGAGAAAATTAAGGGGCGTTGAAATGGCACAGAGGAGCTTGGGCAGATTAACCAAATATAGTCTAAAAAAAAATTTAAAAAACACGCTGATTATGTACTAACAAAGTAAACTTTAATACTGTTTACCTTATGTTGATTATATGTATTTATAAATCCTTTCTATATCCATGTATGGAAATTTACATATTTCGATATTTCGGAAAGTTGATGAAAAATTAAGAGAGAGAGGATTACGTTACATTCAGATATACATTAAAGTGAATTATATAGTAAACTTTAATTTCTGTAGTGAAATGTTTCGTCCACACACTGCATTTCATTACGTATATTATCCAGAAACATAATTAAATATTTTAATCAGGAATTAACATGTGATTTTTTAAAGACTGAAACTGTCAATTTAAGATTTATTTTGAAAGCAACAGTTTATTATGAATTACTTCGTATCATAAAAATCCCTGCCTGTCTTTATAACAGGTAAACTAAAACTTTTTTTTATTTTTATTACTCTCTTTTAAATGGAGAAGAAATTCAGTAGCGTTTCTATTCCAACAATAGCCTATCTATGATTAAAATGTATAATATTGCGCATTTAAATATATTTGTGGGAATATCTATTTCAGATTCGGAAGTAAAAAAATTGGGGCTTTGGAAAAAAATTAAATTAAAAAATATATTTTCTATAAGTAATAGGATATTTTTTAAAAGTTAACTCTTGTGTTCCCCATGTATTATGTACACTCTTATTTCTTTAGAGTGGGAAGGAGCGGTATCGAAATATTTACTAGAAAAGGGGGGGGGCGATATCGAAATATTTACTGGAAAAGGAGGTGCCAGTTCAAAAAATGGTTGAGAACCTGTGCTCTAAATGGTAAAAATTTTTTTTATTTGTCTATGGCTTGAGACTATTGATGAAAAGAGATGCATTGAAATAATATTACTAACAGCTCTACGTTCTGTGTGGTTTATTATTCTTTGTTACAATATGTACTACTCGAGCGTCAATTCTTTCACTTTTTTGCTCTTATTAGTTTTTAGGACTACGTTCTTTGTGTGTAAATACACTGATGAAATAAATTAAGAGAATTTGCATATTTTATCGAATTGCATAAAATGAGCTGAACTAAATGAAAAATCACTGCTTCTAGATAAAAATGCAAATTTCGTACGGCAAATACGTGAGCGTACACGTGTGTGTTGGTGGAGCCAGCAGAAAAAAGGCTTTATAAGCGCGTGAAAGTTAAGACGTATTACGTTCAGCAGCACATCTCGGCGAATTTCTTGATGTTATTTTGAAGCAATCGGTTCAATTGAAATTGTAACAGTAAAAATGAGTAACCACCAGCTTTTAAAGTATGGAATGAGGTGGCGAATTGTGAGGAGGCAAGAAGCAGGCCAATGTCAAGTTTAGATATGTAGAGTTCAATTGTGACGGGTCTATCCGCGAGATAGACGAGAAACACGAGATAGTGATATGCTAATGAATTCGACTATATAAAGTCTAGATTTAGTAAGAAAGTAGTAGGAGAAGGAATTGCCAAACTAGTTGTAAGTATCGTCTACGGATCTCTCCAGCGAGCTTAGCGTGTATTAGATAGTAATTGATATTGTTAATCATTTAAGTAATCAAAGAGATTAGAGTTAGTACCGACCTGACGTTAGTAAGGATTCATTCGTCTCCTTTGTCAATTCTGATAGCTAAAATTACTTAGAAGGGAATATTAGATTTAAAGGTTAGAATTGAATGTTAGAGTTGTGTATCAGGATTAATCTAGGGAATTTAATAATCACTCCAGGGTTTCTACTTGTAGTGTTACTTATTGATTGTATTTGTGTGTTGTTAATAAATATTTGTAATTATGGCTTTCGTTGGTGATATGTTTCTTTCAACACCTAGAGACGCGCCGGGCAATGTGAACCCAGTCCGAGATAGGACAGGGGCACGACACAATTTAACACTCAGCGTCGTGTGTAACTTATGGAAATAATTCCAGGATACTGGATCTATCGAAAGAAAGCCTCGACAAGGTCATCCAAAAGCCACGACGGCCAGAGAAGATCGCCATTTGTCGATTATAACGAGGCGTAACAGAGGGTCTACAGCTTCTCAGCTCTCTCGTTACTTATATGAAGCCACAGAAACTCATGTATCAAGGGTGACTGTTTCAAAAAGACTTCGTAAGAAAGCATTGTTTGCCAGAAGACATGCTATTTGCGTCCCGCTCACGTCTATGCACCGGAGAGTCCGCTTAGCATGGTGCAGACAGCATAGAGATTGGAGTATGGATCAATGAACGACCGTTCTGATCACCGATGAGTCCTGTTTCTGTCTAAACACAGATTCTCGACGTATGTTCATATGGAGAGAACCAGGAACTCGCTACCGACCCTCCAATGTCCGCGAAATAGACAATTATAGCGGAGGATGTTTAATTGTCTGGGCAGGCATCATGTTGGATAGCTGTACACCTCTCCATGTCTTTGAAAGAGGCTCTGTGACTGGTGTGAGGTATAAGGATGAGGTCTTGGAGTCCTACTTTCGCCTTTTCAGAGATGCATGTAGCCCCGAGTTCATTTTAATGAACGATAACGCCAGGACACATCTGGTCGATGAATTTCTATAAAGCGAGGATATTCGCCATATGGATTGGTCAACTAGGTCTCCAGACCTCAACTGTATAAAGCATGGCTGGGATGCTCTGGGAAGGCCAATTGCAACTTGCAACCGTGCTCCGAGAACCATCCAGGAAATGTAAACAGCATTGCTGAACGAGTGGGACGAATTGCCACAAGAACTGATATAAACTGCCTTATTTCAAGTATGACATCACACTGCGAGGTCTGTATAGCTGTAAGAGGGGGCCGAATCTCCTATTAATGCGTTTCATTTGTTTATTCTGCAACCACTGTTAGTTATCTTCCAACTCCAACGAGTGTTAAGCACGATCATGCATGTGAATGGCGATTGTTGAATGGTTATTTGTTTTGTATTGTATCAATGTTGTACGCATCAAATTTCATAAAATTGGTCCAGTAGTTCTATAGATAATCGATCAAATCTGCAAATTCTCTTAATTTCTTACACCAGTGTACTATTTAACTTGTTATGCTAGCTAATATCACTGGACGTGAGTTTTGCCTAACCTCCTGGGAACTACATTACAACTAAATAACGCGTATCAAATCACCTTGCGAATTAATATGATAACAGATGCTTCTATAACTCTTATAGCCTTGCGTAAAAATGCTTTTTTTAATTGCCTTGTAATGTAAACACACCTGGTTAATAAATAATTTGATCATCCGGCGTATCTACGTAACTACTAAAAAGACAAAATCATTGCTATTAACTTTTTGAAAATGCAAATTTTATTTGTTGATTTATGTTTACATCTTCGGAAGAAGTTCCGCATTTGCATGTTGACACCACAGATGGAGCCATTTATAATCGTAAATAGAAACTAATTTATTCCCCTTTGGTTAAATTTAGACCAATACTATCGTTGTGTGGAGACAGAAAATTTTCACGATCAAGGAAAAAGTAAATAAATCAGTGCAAGGGCAGCCATCAAATTGAGCGGCCCATCCTTCATTTCTGAAGGGTCCTTCATTGCCATTTTTTTTTTCATCTCGTAAAGGAATTCTCCACACCTTCGAACAAGCCATTTTATTCCATTCTTTCCCATCACCATAAATCGAATGCGTGCGGAATAATTTAATTCATCCATGAATCTTTGATCAGTGGGGTTGGTCTCTTTCCTTCTGTGAGGGGCACCCACTCGAACATATCGTGTTTTTATGGTTGACCCCCGAGGGCCCTTTTAGGATCGTGGGCACACTTAAACACCCATAACTGCCTCACACCCGGCAAGGAGAGGTCGTGAACCAAGAACGAACTTCTACCCTTTGATCTCATTTCATTTTTTCCTCTCTCCCTCGACCCTTGTAGCAGGTGAGCCTTCTTTTTCGATATTTCGTTCTTTTCCGTTCTCTTCACTTTGTTTGCGTAGTGAAGAAGCATGAGAACGATGACATTCGACTGCTAAGACCAAACGTCTCATTTATTTAAACAGGCTTTTCAGAGAGTGTTGAGCAATTAGGAAGCATTTGGAGATTGTTTCGGGTAACCAAGTCCCAGATTTAGGCAATACTTTATTTTTCAATTAATGTGTCACCGACTAATAAAAAATTTTAAATTTTAATACAGTATGCTTATGTGATATAAGCGTGGATTTAACTTCTTGATGAGTCTGTGACAGATCTATACGTGACCTTCTATTAACAGTCCTTTTGGGTCAGCAAAAACTATAAATCTTCTCCTTAAGAAGGAAACGTGATATGCAAATTAAGTTTATTATATAAATTCCTAGTTCGTGAATTAACGGTTAGTGAACTGGAAGTGAAGAGAATAGATAAACAGAAAGTTAGAAAGTTAGAAGTTTTGTTAACAAGAGGTGACTAGATAGTTACAAGATGAAGATTATCAGAATTGGTTTAAAAGTCCTTGTAAAACATTAGAGTCTGGAAGTGTTAAAGATAAGTTGGATTGACTAGAAAACTGCCTAAGTTCGGGTACTGTCATCTTCCTATTACGTTGATGTTCAAAGTGTTTGAAGTCGTTAGGCGGACATTAAGCACTTATCTACCGTATAAAGTAATAGTAAGGAAGAACCACATTATTGTAAGGTGGTTATTAAATATGTTCTCCCCAAACGCGCGCGCGAATCTCGTCTCTTCTTTCTGTTGCTTGACTGAATTATCCTAATTATAGTGTTATTTGTGTTTGAGTCGATTAAAGTGATAAGTAAAATAATTAGAATTCATCATGTCGAATGATTCTTTAATACCTTCCACACTTTTAGCTGGGCCACAGGGTAGAAGGGGAATGGGCTCGTTTCAAATCTGCTCAAGAAAAAAATTTATATTAAAGATAAAAAAAAATTATCTCATTCAAACATTTACTGAAATCTGTGATACATAAAATATTAAGAAAATTTCTTCTTAAGAACAAGAAAATCGAAAACTTAATCTTGTTCTTTTTTCATTATATGTTTCTACTCAATTGGAATGAAATGAAAGCGAATAATAATAAGGATCTTACAAAAAGAAAAGACTCACACAAGAGACACATATTTTTTTTTCACTTTTTTTGAGCGATTAATTATAAAATATTGTATTGTCGGAAGAAATAAAAATACGAAACTGTTCGAAAATAATGAAATCCTAAATTTTGTGCTAAGACAAGTATTGCAAGAAGATAAGCGCGCGCGCGCGAAAGAGGGAGGTAAACAAAAAATACACGTATATTGGTGAATCTATTATATTGATAAGAGGGAATCATGGAATATTAAGGATTTTCCTGTTTCATCTTGAATTCTGATCTCTAAGGCAATATTTTGAATTATAATAAAAAAAACTTTTACCCTCATATAGATACAATAAAATTTTGATTCGTCAATTAGTTCTTAAACAAGTTTAGAACATTTAGAGAAAATATTCATTTAATGTGTGTGTGTGGCTGACAGAAGTTTCAGAATTATCCTGGAGGAAGGAATTTCAGTATTTATTAATCAAAGGACATTATTTCTTTCAAAGAATAACATTTGTGCATTAGAATTCTTTTTATCTCTAATCCAATTTTTCACATTCAGTAACTAATAATTCCCTTAATTTCTTAAGAGTTTAAATAGCAGGGGCTGCTAATATTTACTAAAGAGCTAACAAAATAGCTTACCAGCACAGAATGATGAAAAATACACCTGCAAGGCTGCTGTTAAGTAAGCACTTGAGTTGGGTGATTCGGAATTTCTGTGCTTAACAGCTCTTCTCTTTCAGTTCACGACTCTATCGCCATCCATTTGATGTCAGTAACAATGGAAGTCACTGAAAATCCGAGCTAAGAATGATTATATTTAAAACAGAATCATGTGAATGCCTAAAATTAAATATCCATCTTGACTGCGTAAGCGCAACACACACAGCATGCACACATACATACAATCATCAGCCAAATTTTACCACAAACATTTTCTTTTTATTCTCTTCTAATATAATTTTTCAGATTCATCTACGATGAATAAAGATTTTAAGAATTAAAAAGCCCCTACTTTTCATAGCCTTGTTGTTTAAACGTGATATTATGAATTTTAAACGCTATCATCTGTGTGAACCTTTTTAAAATCTCTATATTTTATCGCTACCCCTACAGAAAATTGCCTGGATTTATTTATTTATGCAAAGAAATGTGAGAAACAGATCACTCATTGTTTCTATTTCATGAAGGAATTTACTTCGTTGACGAAGTTCAGTGACTTGCGTCGCACGAACTGAAAGTCAATTTTCCTATCATGAAAAGTGAAAGGGCAATATCAAATTATAACCTTTATTACTTTTTATTTTAAAGCACTGAGATATATTTTCATGATTCCTATTTGAGGTGTGCACTAATGCTTCCTAGTATGAATAACCATCAATTAAATCTATACATTCTAAAAGTTCCATTTTCACCCTTCCTTTTTTTCTAAATCTCAAAGACAATGTCGTTCTCTTAAGACGTCCTTTTCTTTGAAATGACTGAGGAGAGTTTATCTGCCCTCCGATGGTCACTCGATTCGATATGCACTTAATTTTAGAGAAAAACGTGCGACCTCTCTGTGCGACTGAAAGGAACGTGTAGACAGAACGAATTCATCATTTAAACTGTTGACTTCATGAGAGGTGATTATGCTTAGCGTTAGACTAATTGACAAAGGTGCAACTGGAACTAATGTATTTCAGACTTTCAAGATGGAAACATCTGGGGTTGTACATGATGTGAGCCTTTTTTGATAATGAAAAGAAAAGTCATTTAAAAGATACAAATTGACAAAGAGATGTGATACAAAGTTTCATGCGTATTTGAACCTTTCATGTTCAGTTACGCTTATTTAATAAGAGAAATTAAGTAGTGAGCCTCTCTCTAAAGTTTCCCTTCCCTCTCTATATTTTTTAAAGAATATTTCCATCGCGAATTTCCTCATATATCAACAACATCAAGCCTGTGTCTGACCCAAAACTTTTTGCATCTAAGGTTCTATCAATTCCACAGGAAGTGTTTCTATAGTAGAGAAATAAACTAAATTTCACAGCTGATGTTTGGAATGGTTCAAATATTTTAAATTAAATTATGAAAGTAATACCCATTTTAGATCCTGAATGTGTGACATTTTCAAAAGTATAAATAATGCAACCGTCAAACTTTGAAAACTAAATTGTTAGTTGATTACGCTTGTAGGACTTATTTTCTTATGAAGCAATAAAGGTTTTTATCCCCAAAATATCGGCAATACAACTTAGAAAAAGTTTTCGCCAAATAGCAATATTCGACGCAAGGGTCCTTTTTAAACCAACAGTTGAAAACTTTTTCCTCATGTTTTTACTGTTGGAATTTTCATTTTTAGGAATGTGTCTTAATCTTAATTACAAACTTTATAACAACCATTGTCCAAACACTTTTTTCCGAAGATTTATTCAGAAACCTCTGCTTTCAATAGATTATCTGTGATATAAAAATATTTGAAACGTAACAATTAGTTATTTGCGATTATATATATATATATATGTATGTATTTTGTATATTTCAGTACTTAAAATAGAACAATTTAATCAGTCTTTTAACTAAAATTTCCTTTGGATTTTTGTCATACTCAATAAATATAAATAGTTTCCATGAATTAAAAATGGATTTGTAAAACTATATTTGAAATTTAAGAAAATATAAAACACATATTATCAAAATCTATTTACATTCCTCTGAATGACTCCCTTCGCGAATGTTTTCATTTAGACGAATTTTTAGATGCATTAACACTCATTATGGTAAAAAAAAATTTGTAATATATGTTTAGTAGAGGGTCATCAGCCCAGAATATTCTTTCAGAGCTGATTGTATGCTCTTTTTAAGCCATTCAAGTCACCGTTGGAATCAGGGAAGATTCAAGTTAATCTATAGATTTCTTCAAACACACCCTAGTTTTAATTTTTTTCTATCGAATAAAGAAAATTCAAACGTTTAAAAGGGACAGTCATTTCGAATAGTTTCGTTTCCTTTGGATTTTTCAATTTCTCAAGAATTCAGATATTTTTGATATAAAAAACAAACAGTTCAACAGTTCTCAATACAGCTTTTTCATTATTATATTATTTCCAAACAGCTGACTTGAAAAATTTGAGTCATTTAGTGATGGAGGATGACAAAAAAAAAAATTCACCTATTATGTGTTTTGAATTCATTATTTTTGTTTTAATTTCATCTTAAGTAAAACTTAGAAGCATAACAAGTAATTTAAAGAAAAATCTAATTTTTGAAGTATAAATCAATATGCCTTTTTGGCGCACCAACTTTTCAGTGTTGTTTTCTGCTTAGATCTGAATATTTGTTTTGTGTTATGTTAGTCAAAAGACCAATGACCTATTCGTGAGAGATTTGATCTAAGAAGAAATTGCATGTAGCTTTAGCTCTATATTTCCAAGTCATCATACTCGAATTTACAAATTGACGTAAAATAATTTTCAATCCCTGAAATATTTTGAAAAAGGAAATAATGCAGTACATCGAATTAAACTTTGCAGGTTATGTTCCTTTGTTTTGAAGGCAGTGAAAACGGGATGGTGGTGTAAAAACTTGATTTTCTCTGAAAATGTTTGTGCATGAAATTAGATATGGCACTGAATTTATAGAGTTCCTGCAACAGGATTTTGAGCGTGCAGAATTTTGACTCATTTAGACTTATTGGGTTCTATCTACCACAAAAAAACATATTTTTATTGCAAAAAATTTAATTTTTCTTTAGGTTTTATCTAAGAAACTTTAACACAAAGAACCAAACTTTTTACAAGTAATAATGAAAGTATATACGAGGTAGGATTCAAAAGTTCCCGGACCGAGCCTACAATGGGAAAAATATTTACAGTAGAGCGACTTCGATAACATTTCTGTGTCACTTCATTCTTCCCCTTTCCTAATCACGTTTGTCCTAAATCACGTGGTTTGCCACTTCGTATCTCGTAGATGTTGTAACCGAAAACCATTGAAAGAAATTGCCATTGTTGAGCAGAGGATAATATCAAATTTTGTGTTGGGGCCTGGATAAGAGTGCTACGGAGACTTACGAAATGTTAAAGCATGTTTAAGGCAGTCATAAATTATCGTGTACGCAAAAATTTGAATGACATCGACGTTTCAGAGAAGGCAGGGAAAGTGTCAAAGATGACGAATGCTCTGGACATCAACAGACTTCCTGCACTGCTGAAAACAATGAAAGGTTTTCTGAGGCTTCTTCAAAATTGAAAAGTCTTCAAACAAAGACGGGGTTAAAATGAAAACAACTGTTTTGCAACATCCTTCTTGCTCTCATGATTTCACCCCCTGAAATTTCAGAATATTTCTTGAATTGGCACGTCACTTGCAGGGTCGTTGATTTCAATCTGAAGTTAAAAGTGCATCGTAGGCTGAATTAAAGCACATGGATAAAAATGGATTTACAGAAATGATTCGATGAACTTTACAAGCGGTGGCAAAAGTGTGCTGTCGGTCAAGGGCCTTATTTCGAAGGAGGAAGTGTTTCAGCAACTTGTAAGTTTTTTTAAGTTACAGACCCAGTCCGGGAAGTTTTGAATCCTCTACGTATATATCAGCGTTTCTCAGACTGTAGGGCGCGCTCCCCTAAGGAAGCGTGATAACTCTATAAGGGGAGGGGGGTTGAGTATACTGAAAAATCGAAAACAAAAGATCATTCTAAAAAATTATTAATTTACTGAAAGTACACAAACAAAATACATTCTGACATAATTAAAAAATATTTGCACTGATATAATATACTTACATATGAATCAGTACTGTACAATGTATTTTATAATTATTCAACTCTAAGTTTAGAACAAGTTTACTAATTACTAGTGGCCCCATGGGCTTGTCATATATAAAATTATGTACAAAAATTAACACTTTTCTTGAGAATTTGTACGGTTTATAAGTAATCCCTTAGTTACCGATTGAAAGTTACGGGATTCACTTTCCCAATGCCATTGTTTTCTACGTAGGCGAGAGTATGTGATGTGATAGGGGAAGGGGAGAAATAA
The DNA here is from genome assembly GCA_019973975.1 of Trichonephila clavata. Taxonomy (NCBI): domain Eukaryota; kingdom Metazoa; phylum Arthropoda; class Arachnida; order Araneae; family Nephilidae; genus Trichonephila; species Trichonephila clavata. Next base: position 46,364 of record BMAO01034570.1, read on the forward strand.
ATAAGGAAGTTCTCTGAAATAAGTAAATCATTCATAATCTCTGTAGAGGTCCATTTATTGCGTTCAAAAGCCTTCGGAATAATTTTATGGATAGCAGTGCACAGAAAAAAACGTACTTTGGAAAGGGGTTTATATACGTCCGGAGCAATTAACGCTTTGGCTGAGCGAGATGTTTATATACGCCGGTGGCACTTAAAAAAAAGTCGTATTGCAACTTAAGTGTCAAAATTCACAATATATTTAAAAAATTAAATATCTTCAAGATTGGACAAGAATTGCGCTTTCATCGCGGGGATCCGAAAAGAGTGAAAATCCTTGAAATTAAAACCAAATAACACTTATTCTGCTTAGATCCATCATTAGTGGCTTATATATTTTAAGGAATTTTCTTTTCAATTTGCGTAGTATAAAATGTGAAATTATAACAATATTTGTACTCAAATTGAAATTATATTTCCCTAATAGTTAGTACTGTATTGAAGGTACCTCCTTTGTTAGGGCAATCAACCATTTTGTTTCAGGAAATGTCAAAGAAAATGTCTAAAGGCAAGCAGCAGATAACCTGGTTAAAAAAAGCAATGGAAAATCTATGCACGTACAGTCAAGATGAAGTGAATGGTAACTGTATGAAAGGGGGAACGAATTTCCTCTGAAAAGCAGCCATTTGTAGTATTTTCCCCATCTACTGGAAGCAGCGAAGAATTCCCCCGCGGAGACCATTTTTCATGTCTGCGTGAAAGAAGGTGCGGAGGAAGACAATGAAATCGAGAGCTCATTACAAGGTCGAGGGCGCCCAGATTAATCTTGGGAGGAAAACACAATCAACTTGGAATCTTATCCATTACAGGTAGCTGCACCCTTTCTCCCAGTGTATTAGATCCAACTGGTAAACAAGAGAAGAAGCAATAAATTTTGATATTTCATGAACAAGTGATTTTTCAAATGGTCAAAGCGGATCGGAAATTGATAATGTTTCTGTTTAATGGAAAGGGCAGTGATTAGTGCGTCACTCGGAGTAGATCACAATGGAGCCCCTTGAACGCTCAGGGCAAGGGTGGAGAGGAGTCTCATGTCAAAATGCACTTTTGCTTCTTAACACATTCTGTGGCGTTTCTTTCAATGATATCTATAGTGCAAAAATTGAACTTTGAGTACTTTGTAATCTATAGTGAGTGAGTGAATATGAACGTCACACTGTTCAGCTACATGAGGGCATTTTGGCGACGGACCTAGTCATTTTTAACCATGGTCAAGTGACGAGGACGGCACCTGAGCTGGCACCCCCTCTCCTAACTACCACACCGCACCAACAACAACGCGCACACAAGAGTAGTGTCCTAGGTTTCCGGACCCCTCCCTAAAACCCTTGACTTTTTTTCGAGTAATGATAATCCTATATATATATATATATATATATATATATATATATATATATATATAACGTAAAACTTAATTAAGTATTTGTAACAGAGCCGCCGCGGGGGGGGGCAAAATTGTTCGCCGCACAAAGGCGTTTGGGCCACGGGCACCAAAATTTATAGTACTTATAGTTTTTTAATTTAATGTTACTTAAATAAAAGTTGTTAATTATACACTTGCAATTTTACATGTTTCATATTTCTAAGAAATAAAATGAGATATTATTTTAATTTTAATTTAATTTTACTTTTGTTTTCGTTTCTGCGGATTGTTTTCGTTTGTGTAAAGCAAAACTTGATTGCCGATATGAACAATAAAAACACGTTCCGTGTGGAGTTCGCGCTACCACACGGAACAGGTTAATAAAACGTGCTCTGAAAAAATTGTTAATGATTATAGCTCTTTTTCGTTAAAAGTTTATAATTATGATGTACCTGAGATGTTTGCAATATTTCAATTGCTTATAACAAATGTTTTTTAGTAATTTGTATTAATATTGGTTTAATTTACTTAAATATTTTGAATCAGCAGAAAGAAGAAAAATTTCACAATAAATTCTCAAAAATAAATTTTTTGCAGAAAAAAAAATTGTTTTAAAATTTTCAATTAAATTAGTTTTTTTTATCTAAATCTTTTTTTAGTAGCAATTGATATAAATGGGCTTTCGACTTTCAAATACTATATTGAATGAAATATGGAACGAAAGTTAAACTTTTTAGCGCGTTTTTCACGTAGTGGAACAAAAGCGCTATTAGGACGCAAATTTCGTCTTCGTCTTCGTTCCATATTTTGTCGTACCTTTTTCTCAGCCAATAAGCAACCAATTGACTTCGGGTTTCGGCATTTGGTCACATTTGTGCCCTAGATGAGCCGAATCATATTGAAAATTTTCCATAGTTTTTCCGAATTTTCCTGAATTTCGCTAGTTTTTGCTTTTTTATAGTGCTGATACAGATTTGTGTCATTATTTCTTTTCAGCTCAATAGTAGTACATTTAGAGGAGTGGTACAGTACTACTTTCTGTTAGTAAAAAATTCATAGTTGCATTATTGTAAAATACAACATGTGAAAAACGCGCTAAAATTACTTGGCCATGCCAATGATTGATATCTTGTTTATTTAGTGCAATAAATGTTTTTTAGAAACATGTTCTCAAAAGAAAAAAAGTTTGTGGAGCACAAAATAGAAAAAGAAAACTGCAACGAGTAGAAGCTAATCAGAAACTAGCGGGATCTTTAAATACACAATAGGATTAGAAACACCAATAGGATTAGACGTACAACCATTAACATCAACATCTGGTTTGAAATTTCATAATGAAACTTTATTTCAAAATGTAAATTCATCAGAATATGATCAAGAAGAAAAAAGTCACAATTGTACCAATATAGAAAACTTAGATGTTCATGTAGAAAATTCAGCTGGTAATAACATAATATCTCAAACCGAAGATTTTGGCTTTGAATTGAACGATCCAGCTACCTGACCTGATACAATTTCTATAAAAATTAGAGATTATTTAATTGAAAATGGCCCTTCCCGTTTGATAACTAACCGTTATCTGAGGGATAATTCTGGCAGAAAGTTTTTAGAATCGTTCTGTTAAAGATCATTACCGAATGGAGAAAAAATATCTAGAAATTATTTAGTATATTCAAATTCCCGAAAAGCAGTTTTTTGCTCTCTTCCCATGTAAACTATTCATTGAGAAGCATTCACATCTTATTAAAAGTGGAAGTAATGATTGGGCACATTTAACCCACATTTTAAAAACACATGAAAGCAGTGCACCTCTCTCAACTTAAACATAGTTCAAAATGCAGTGAATTCAAAATGTCTTTGCGTAATTTATGTACCATTGATGCATTTCAACAAAGACTTTATGATGCAGAAAAGGTTTACTGGCAATTGGTTATATTGAACGACATATTTATTTAATTCAACATTTATCCCGGCAATGCCTTGCATTTAGAAGTCCTTTGGAAGAGCTGTATCATAGTGATAATGGAAATTTTTTGAAGTTGGCTGAAACCATAGCAAAATTTGATCCAATAATCGCTGAACCATCTCCGCAAAATTCAAACTTCTCAAAAGAGGAGCATGGCTCATTACTTAGGGGATCAAATCCGGAATGAAATTATAAGCATTATTTCAGAAGGGATTAAAAAGCATTTGTTATAAATGATTAATTCCTCAAAACATTACTCACTTTTAATACTACACTTGATGTCAGTCATACCGAACAGTTGACTGTTGCAATTTGATTTACTTATAAGAACGAAGAAACCAATAAAGCCCAAATTGAAGAACATTTCTTAGGATTTCAATCTGTCGACGACACTACTGGACAGGGACTGTTTGAATTCATAAAGAGACATTTTTTAAATCGCTAGAACTAAATTTATGAGATTTACGAGGCCAGTCTTACGACAATGGTGCTAATACGAGAGGAAAGCAAAAAGAATTGCAACAAAAATTATTGAAAATAACTCCAGTAAACTCTATATCCCCTGTTCTGCCCATTCACTAAATTTAGTTGTAAATTATGCAGCTAAAATTTCCTTCGAAACGGTTAATTTCTTCGGAGTAGTGCAGAAGGTTTAAAACTACATTTTTCTTTATCCGTAAAACGTTGGTGTATTTTGCAACAATATGTTGAAAATTTGACTTAAAAGTCACTCTTCAACACCAGATGGGAAAGTAAAATTCAAGCTGTAAGATTGTTGAAAAACGATTTGGAGAGAATTTTGAGAGCGTTGAAAAATATTCAAGAAGATCAAACAAGAAATATGGAATCAAGAATTCAAGCGAAAAATTTGATTCAGAAGGTTTCTTCGTTTAAATTCCTTTGTTCCATTAACATCTGGCACAATATTTTAAATTTAGTAAATGTGATAAATGAAATAATGCAAAATTCTAAATGTAATTTATAAATCGTGACTGACAATTTACAAAATCTTATATGAGCTAAATAATCGTAGATCAGATGAAGCGTATGAACATGCAATTGCCACTGCAAGTACCGTTGCTGAAGATTTGGGGATGGATACTGATTTTCCACAAAGTCGAGAAATAGTTTTAAAAGAAACTATTTCAAGATGAACAAATCAACGAACCAATCAAAAACGCAAGACACAAATTTAAGGTTGAATTTTACAATATAATACACTGCTGGCCGCCGTAAATGCAACACCAAGAAAGACGAGATAGCACAACAAAATTTATTTTGCAGATAACATGTTGACCAAGTATCAAATGATTAAATTTATAGACTTCTGTGAAGTGTGGTTCCTGCCAGAATCAGTAGCCAGAGTAGCCACCATTGTTGGAGATCACCGCTGCCACACGCCTCTGCATTGATTCAAAGAGACTTTGGACGGGTTCATGGGGTACAGCAGACCAAGCAGCTTCCACACGTTGCCAAAGTTGATCTGGTGTGGTATCTGGGGGTGTAATCTGGGTCAATCGTTCAGCAACCATGGACCACATGTTTTTTATTGGCGAAAGATCTGGAGAGCTAGCCGCTCAGGGAAGCAGTTAAATCTGGTGATTGACGAAGAACCTTTGGACAATGCGTGCCACGTGTGGTCGCGCATTATCCTGTTGAAATATAGCTGTGGCCAAGCCCTGAAGGTAAGGCTCCAACACCTCGGAGATGTAGTGCTGGCTGTTTAAAGTACCGGCAATGCGTACTAGAGAAGTGCGAGAGTGATATCCAATACCACCCCATACCATAATACCCGGTGCAGGACCAGTGTGGCGGTGCATAACGCAGCTGTTCAGCATCCTCTCTCCACGGTGTCTCCAGACTCGAATCCGAACATCGTGGTGTTGCAGACAGATGCGTGACTCGTCAGTAAAGACAACTTCATTCCATTCTGCCCCCCACATCCTTCTTTCAACGCACCATTGGCGGCGGAGACGTCTGTGGTTCTGCGTCAAGGGTAGACCAAGCAATGGACGCCTTGCGGACAGACCACTATGCTGTAACGGCGTCGAATGGTACGCGCAGACACTTAATGATGCGTTACAGACACAATGTGCTGTACTATGGTTCGTGATGTGACTGAGCGATCCGTCACTGCCATGCGCACAATTTGCCTGTCCTCACGTGAAGTGGTGCACTGAGGTGGATGCGATCGACCACATAGGTCCGTCGTACCCTCCTGCATCCAACGGTCACATATCCGCATTACAGTTGTTTAGTTTCGTCCAACACGACTACCGATTTCCCTGAAAGATAATCCACAATCTCAGTAGGCCACTATCCTTCCTCTGTCGAACTCGGATACTTGATCAAAAGCTGATTGCTGTTTTCTACGAGACATAACTGATCGTTTTTTTGAAAAAAACCACAAGAAAAACACAATTGGCGAACTTGAAATTGTCGAAATCTCCAAGCCTTAAATAGCACATTGAGGTGGCACCACAGGCGTGCGTGATGTATGTCTGGGCTGAAATTCTAATCATTTGCATATCTCACTTCCGCTAATGCATGTTGTAAATTTCATATTATTTGCGTGCTTCCTTCAGGGTGTTGCATTTACGGGGGCCAGCAGTGTATTAGACTCTTCTATTTTTTTCAATTCCTGAAAGATTCAGTCAATTAAAAGAACGTTACAATTAATTCAAGATAGTATACTATATACTTATTTTAAAAACTGAAGTGGCAACGAAATTTTAAAACATTGTAAAGAATTAGAAGAAAAATTAACGGACACTAAAAATGTTAATGAAAAGGACATTAATGGATTACATTTGTTCGAAAAGATAATATATTTGCGATCAAAACTTAAAATTATAAAAAAGTATAGGCGAGATCTACCATGTAAAGGTCAGATTATCGGATTTGTCAATTATATCCATAGAGAGCGTAATTTTGGAAAAACTAAATGTAACGGAATTGATACGAGCGTTTGTAGCTGCTAAAGCTAGGAGAATCAATGCTTGAATATATTTTCTAATTTTTATATTTTACTTAAAAAATGTTTTATCATTATATTTTACTTAAAAAATGTTTTATCATTATATTTTACTTAAAAAATATTTTATCATTATATTTTACTTAAAAAATGTTTTATCATTATATTTTACTTAAAAAATGTTTTATCATTATATTGTTTTTAAAATTTGTGAAATAATAAAAAACAATAACATAAACGTGTTTTAATATCATAATTTTAAAGCTTTTCTGTTCGAAAGTCAAATTTTGAATACTATAAAAGAGTATTTCACATATAGTTTGAAGCTCTTTATAAGAGTGCAACAGAACCCTATAAAGGGGCGCCAAATTTCAATTTGAACGAAGGCGCTTAGTACCCACGCGGTGGCCCTGACTTGTAATTAGCAATTTATTTTATTAATTAATGCCAATTATTAATTCAATACTTTATTTGTTACTGTTTTTTGTTGATACAATCGCGACAAAATCAGAAGAATCAATTGGTGTTGTCTTGAGGTATGATTCAAGTTGGGGGACTTTCGACCATGGACCCCCCCCCCCCTTGAAAATTTTTGTGTGTGCTACTAATCTCTGGAGTGCCTATTAATGAATACACTACATTAAAATGCTAAAAAATTTTATTAAAAAGTACATTATCTTTCTTTAATGTTCTTAACTTAAACATTATAACATGTTGTGATCTACATTACATATTTAAAAATATATTTTTCTAGGGGGGGGGGCATGCTTGGATGGGTTCACCGGAAACAACAGATTTAAGGGTTACGTGAATCGATAGTCTTAAGACCATTGGGTAACAGCTAAGCAAAATAATAAAATGGTTATTTAAATAAATCTGGGTTCGTTACGTTACAATGTCAAATAATTTGTAAAGTAATGGGAGTTGAACATGCTATTTAAATAATTCGTTTTACAATAGGTATGCGGGAATTCACAGCGATGCAAATGAGAACGAAAAAGAACGATATGGAGAGCATTTTTTTTTTAAAAAATATATCAGATCATTATATGATGTTTGTGTAATGTTTATCGAAAAATCGTAATTAATGTTTTTGAGAAGAAACAGAGTTACTGTAACACCGCTTAAAAAAAAACGACGGATTCATTAGTGAATTTTTATTTCAAAACGGATGAGTGGCCTGAAAAAGAATGATAAAAACAGCGAATAATAATCGAATGTGACCCGAGCATCGCCACGGGCCCTCGCTTTCGCACCGAAAAGGAAATCGAGTCAAAAGGCAGTTGGCAGAGGTGAGAGCGCGCCCTCCAGGCAGAGACACTTTTACCCTCGGGAAGGGGAAAAAACAGGGGCTGCTCTTCTTTTATTTTGTGTCGACTCTTTTCCAAGTTCAAAACTATAATTCATCCAGTTTTTTCTTCTTTTTTGTATTCTGGAATAACGGGGAGCATTCCTATTAGGGAAAAGAGCAATTTTTTTCTTTTATGAATGTTTGAACGTCGGTCAAGTTCACTAAATGCGAGTGCTATGTGGTTATTTTGAAACGGTCAGTAGGCACTCGATTCAAATCATAAACATTTTTTTTAAAACTGTTTGTTATTTCCTTTTTATTGTAAGTAGGAAGTTGAAGAAGTTTAGGGTTGGTTGCTTCTTGTACAATTTCGGCAAAAGATATCTCCTGAAAAACATTCACCAAACATTTTCGAGGCACAAACTCGGGTGAAGTGGAATCACATTTTTTCCCTTTTCAACAATTTTCTTTTTAAAAATAGAGAAGTTTCTGTGTGAATAGACACATATATATTTGGAATTCACATAAAATATCCTTTGTGAAATATAACATTAAATCTATACATTTGTTTTGTTGAAAGAAAGACTTTTGATTTTTTTTAAAAATTGAAAATATATTTAAAATACCTAATTTTAGACCCCCTCTTCTCGTTTTGGTGTTATTCTGATAAGTGTGAGCAACATTTTGTAAAATGAAGTGAATTTAAATAGTTGAATATAAACTTTTCAAAATTTTCTTCCCACTATCTAAATATTTCACTAAGTTTGAACGGGTTTTTTTTTTTCCAATCCAGAAATTTTTAACCGGTGTCTCAATCTGAAAACAGTCCTTTGTTCGGAGATTTTTTGCAAGTTATGGAATTAATTTCAAATGCCTGTAAAAACAAAACTTTCTTGAATTTTTATGGAAACACACACATCTGTGATTACACCACGAGACGCACAATTTTTGGATTATCAAGAAGATTTCTAAGAACAAAGCTCCAAACGTGCCAATTTCCAGATTTTCCAACCCAAACTCAGGAACGAATTTTTACTAATACGTTTCTGAAGAGATCGGAGTATCCTACAAGAGGAACATACGCACACGACTTTTATACGATATTGCAAATAATCGTAAAAGCAATTACAACTCTCATTTTGTTATCACTTTTGCATTCTTTTGTACATGATCACTATTAAAATGTACATAAATAAAAAAAACTATCCCTTATAATTGTGGCGCTAAGGGATATTACTCATAAGTATAAAGATTGCCGCCCATCCGGTATAGTGGTTAGTGAAGCTGACTATAGTGCCGTAGGGCCTGGGCTCGAATCTCGTTGAAGGCATGGGTGTTTGTGTTGTAATCCTTCTTTCTTTTGAGATGCGTGCTTCGATCTTACTTCTATGTAAGCTCCAGTGTGTGGTGCACGGGGTTATAAATGTTCTCAATAAAAAAAAGTATAATTATTCGACAAAAGATATGAATCAGAGGAATTATTGCTTAAATAAATATTTATATATTGCCCCTTTTTAATTTAAGTAGAAACATATTTATAAGACAGAACTAAATTATTTTTAAAAAATTTTAAATCCTATTTCATCATTGTATAATGCTAATGTATCTGTTCTGTTTGCTCATCTCATTTAAAAAGTTATCTTGTATCTAAATTTGTCGCGCTTGAGGCATTTTCTTGTCACGACTGCGGTTGAAAATTACGAAATCAGAGTCCAATAGTCCCCGGAATGCAAGGGTGTCAAACTCAAAAAATAATTTGGGTCAAACAAACAAGGTTTAACTGTAAGGGGCCCGCAAAAAATCAATATTCGTTGAAACATAATTTTATTTCAAATTATAAGTTGTAATAAACATAAATAAAAGAACAAGAAAAATTTAATGTTTGCGTCCTGAGGCATTTGACATCCCTTCTCTGTTACTATCTTTCCTATTTCGAGAGAAATTTTAATATTTTTTTAAGTATTCTTGTGGACCAATATACTAACCGGGCTGCAAAAATGTTCGTTGTGGGCCGCATGCGTCCCCTGTCATAATGTTTCTAATAGAATGTTATGAAACTAATCAGCCAATCAATAGGAATAGGCAGAGACTCTTCTTGAGAACAAAATATCTAAATAAATATTGACCGATTCAAGTGCAAGAAAATATTTTCACTCTTATGTTTGTCAAGAATACAGAATATTAACAGTTTGTGGAATCCGAAAAAAGCATGCATTTCACGCGTCAGAAAAAGGAAACAAAATTGATCAATCGGATCAGTTAGCACAACATTTTTTCATATTCGACCGCCTCTTATTATGGGTAAAATTTTGTCGCAACCACTGGATAGACAGTAGAAGCTTTTTTAATAGATTACGTTGGCTGCTGTCCATTTCAATAGCGACACCATGAAGGAGGGTTGATACAAACGTCCAATTTGCATTTTTCTGAAGATTAACATTGAAGCCAATCGAATGAAGCAAGATGGCGAAACGCATCTGTAATTTTGTATAAAAGGAAAGTTACGCAGCACATTTTCTTAGAAGAAAATCGCCTTTGAATGTTGGTTTATAAGGATATCGTGCTATACCCATTGTATGAAGGAGAAGACATGGCTAACGGCGCTCGTCGAAATTGCTACTCTCATTAGTTGGAATCTGGGAACTGTCACTCGAATATAGAATTCAGGGGTTCTGAAGGATCATAAAATAAACCAAAATAAGTATAGAAAGAAAGAAATATTTAATTACATAATTATTCGATGCTATGTAGAGCAGCCTAATTTTTGATGTGAAGTAATTTATTACCTAAGTAGCTAAAGGTTTCGAAAGGTTTATTCGATTCCTAAAGATTGCACTTTTCACTAAACCGCTCATGTCACATGAATAATTATAAAGCAAGGATTTAAAAATCGTGTTACGTCAAATAGTTTTTTTAAAGGAAGACATTTGTTGAAATGTTAGATTCAAATTCATTCGGGGGGGTGGGGGAGTTTGAGTGTTTGCTGTTTTCTAAGCCCTTCATTTATCCTTGTCAATACATTTCAAGAATAAATTTCTTAAACTTTTCAGATTTTCTGGTATTTAATTCAATACACTTAGCGTCAGACTGTACATGGCTGGAGCATCTGCTATGCATCTGAGTGCTCAAATTCATGAAAATTGAGGTGAGCACAGTAGGCCTTTGCTCACATGAGCTGTTGCGCCATTGAGTTTAGTTTAATTCGATACAATTATGTTTTAAATCGGGAAATTCAATTATTCAATTTCTAGATTTATTGTTAGTGCGCCTACACCTTTTCTTTCAGTCTTTTTGTTTTGTAACAAACAGGATAATGAATTTAAAATGTTTTAGGGATTTTTATGTTAGGAAAGTGCAATTATGTGTTGAAACATTTGGATATCTAAGAAAAATTACTTACTAAGATGTTTAAGTTAAATTGTAGATATTGGAATAACAGGAAATAAGAAGAATATACAAATTCCCCTTCATCGGAAGGACGGAGGGGGGGGGGAATCGAAACCATATTCAGTAGAAATAATCAATAACAATTCAGATATTCCAATTTCCTGTGATTGCATACACAAGTTTATTTTCTAAAGAATCATTTGCAGAGACAATAACTGAAGTTATATAGTTGCAAATGGATTCTGTTTTTGCTTACGAATAATGATATCCATTGCAATTCTATTTAAGTGTTAACAATAACCAGTTTCTACCAAATTACTGATTGCACTTTTTCTTTGCTATTCTAATTTGTTCGATAACCTTTCTTCTTCACTCCCATTCCTTAAAAAACAGACAATTTGATATTATTCATTGCAGTTCGAATCGAAAAGTCAGGGAGGTCCGCGAACCTCGCTGTTCAGTGAACCTCAGCATATTGCAGTAGTTGATGCCTTTATCACGAGAATGTATGTAAAAGGTTAGTAACGGTTCGTGGTGAGTGACAAGGCAAGGATTCCCCACTTTTTTCCCTTTTTGCCCCTGGACCTTTTGAATCCTAACCCTTTGTAAGAGTGGCCCTTCTTCCACATATTTATAATACACCAAAAATATATTTAGGTTATTGAATCACAGTAATTTAGCAATTATAATATAAAATTTTAAAAAATTCAGAAAGATTACAAATTTTGTAAAAAAAAAAAAAAAAATTTAACCACAAAAAATTTTAAAAAATAAATTTTTTCTTAGAAATGGGGATTGAAAATAAATATGTTTACGTTTTAATATTAAGAAATAGATTTAACTATACCAGTGCTCACACTCCAGGAGTCATCTTTACTCGTAGGTCTTAAGGAACAATATATATCTACAATTAACGTTTAATAAAATAAATAATAAATTTCCCTACCACAGTATCGATTTCTCATTATTGAAGGAAACGAGTACTTCAGACTGGCTCACTTTTTCTAAATTAGTTGGCGCTCAAATGATGATTTCTTTCACGGAAGTTTTTTATGGACTTGGTTACTTTTTTTCGTTAACTAAAGAAATTTCCGGAAAATATGTTCCGGTATAACTGCAAATGTCCGGCCTTTTCCATGATCTTGTTTTATTTCATTATTATTAAATTATTTCTTTAACAATATTTCATTGCGAATCATTTAATTTGTATTATGGATTCCCAAAATACAATTCTTACCAACCCTTTCAAAGTTAAGAGTCCCTGTTGGGAAAGACGGGATGACGAGTAATTGGAATGCATCCCGACGCAATGTAGAGAGCATTTTTCTCGCTTAAGGCGATATGGTACCATCTTCACAGTTTTTATTTTATTTTTAATATTCGATATTTGATTTTAACTGTATTTTATAAAGGTTAATATTTAATAATAATTACATACACAAAATTTTTAATTTGTTGCAAGATGTTTGTAGAATTTAAATTTTCTGAACTTTTTAAAACATTTTTTCAAATTCCTAAGGCGTTTTTAAGTATGTATCTTCTCTTTCAAATTTTTTTTTCCAAGTACCTTATACTAAACTACATAAAACTGTACATGGGTTTTTTTCTGCTGCTGCTCTTTAATTTTTTATTAATTTTTTTTTTATATTTTAACTTCCAAAAATTCTCAAAAAAAACATTAATTTTGATTTTGAAATTTCTTAGAAAAAGTACTAAGCATGTTAGAGCTAATTCCATGCACAGTTTTACAAAACATACATTTCAGAACATGCATAAAAATTTCAAATCCATACTTCAATTATCCAAAAAGCCTTAGGGTTTTGAAAGATAGTATGTGTACCAAAATTCAACATGGAGAAATATGAGTTGGAAATTTTCATTCCACGAATAGCAAGATATAATATTCATCGAACTATCTAAAACTTTTATGAAATATTAATTAACTTATTTAAAACTGCTTACCATAAAAAATTGCACAAATGTAGAACAATTAAACAGTATATTGGCATAATGAATATATAGAAGAAAACGAATGAAAGATCAATATTTCATAAAACTTTATCTTAATAATTATAAAAAAATAAATACACACACTTTAGAGCTAATTCCATGCTCAGCATGTGCAATACGCACAACATGTACAAAAGATGTTTATGCCTTTATTTTTTATTTCCATGATTTTAAAAGCTTTCGCATATTAAATATTGTACACGAAAGAAAGCAAAATCAAATAGCAATTTATAGGCAAAATATATCGAAATTTAAAAACTGCATATGTGCATTTGTTTAAATAAATATCTTAAAATACTTTAATAATAAAAGTGTTGAATTTTACACACATGGGATACATATATATCACCAAAAACACATATAAAATATGGGAGAGTTTTTCTATTCTTGCGAATTAGATTTTTAATTATATGAGTTATCAAAATAATATTTAGAATTTGTGCTTTGGGAGAATCCGTTTTGAAGTTTTAATTTCATTCATAATAATATCATAAAAAGCACGCACAACTTTTAAATCTTGACCAAATCCATTTGCTCTTCAGTGAACAATTCCCAAACTAGAATTTTTGCATGAATTACACAATTCTTTTTTGAAATGATTTGTTACACCATAAATAATGTCAGCCTCATTTACGCGCATTAGAAAAATAATTAATTCATTTTTTACCAGACTTTTTTCTTGCAGATAATCTGAAATGTGGGCGTGGTAGTTGCTGTCCAGCATCAAGTATTGCTCCATAAAAAATGCAGGTAAAGCTTTGAAATGTTGCAGTCATGTTTATACAGATTCGATATAAGGCAATAAAAAAAATTTCGACAGTTTAATGATTTTTAGCGTACCATATCACCTTAATTATAAATAATGTATACCGATATCAATATTTTATTTATAATTAGATTAATTTAGCAATACAAGAGGTTTCTCTTCACCGATAATCCAAGATCGGATCTCTAGCTGGATAATTGCATGTCCAATTGAGTTATAGGGAATACAGTACAACAGCCATTCTCAAACTGGGGGGCGCACCCCTAGGGGGGGAGTGATAACACTAGCGAAAGCTATTTCTGATTTTCATTAAATCAGAAATAGTTTTTAAAAAATTCTTAATTTATTGAAAGGAAACAAAACAAAATACATTCTGATTTCATGAATAATGCACGTCGCATGTTTAGTGCAATCTGTTCCAATTAAAAAATTAGAAAGGAAAAGTAACAAACTTATCCTATTACCAAAAGTAACTTACTTAAAAGTAACATAGATAAAAAAAAGTTTAAAACTTATCTTCATAATTTGCGTGGTTTTTAATTAAGGTCGTTTTGTAGATTTAACGCCGAAGTACATTATTATTGCATTCAATATATTGTTATTGTATGGGGGGGCGTGATGGAAATTGTGATTACAAACCGAGTCGCAAGTATTAAAAGTTTAAGTAGCACTGCATTTCAGTAATATAATCAAAATAATGAACCGTGCTACTGATTATAAACAACAATGCTGCCACCTACGATGTGAAGGGGGCATTTTACAAGAACAAAAAGTTAAAAAAAAATTTGAAGGCTCTTGGAGAGATATATTATTTATATAAACCATGAGAGTAACTTTCTCTGGTAAACAGCCGATGTGCATTATAAATGTCAAATTAAATTTATTATTAAAATAAATTTATGCAGGGTACGAATTAGGGATAACTAAAATCTCACTCTGTGAGAAATCAAGACTAAAATAACATTTAATTGTAAGTATTAATAATTACAATTTGTTATGGCTATTATGACAGTAAGGCTCAAATAGACAGGAATAAATAAAAATTACTACAGGGGGCAAGCGATGAATGCGGTCGAACTGGCAGTATTTCATAAAATTTTACACCTATCTTGGTGTCCTTCCACTGACTTAGCTTTTAGTTAAGGGTAGGGGAAGCTGAAGGGGAATCCCGTTGTTAGAGGGCTTCTGACGCCTCCAAAACCTTAACACTATCTTATTAACCGCTTGGGAATAATAAATAAAATGCAACTTTAATTCTCAAAACTTTCTACGTCTCTTGGAGTGAGCTAATATTGTAGCATCCACTCAATTCAACCAATTGCATTAAAAAGGTTAAATTAAGGGATTTTAGAACATTTTAGAAGTTTCGTAGATTTGAATGGGTTTTTGAATTGAGAAAGGAGTGCGAAGAATGAACGAGAGAAGCCTTTGTCCGTCGAGTATTTCCATACTGCCACTGCAGTTTTTATGCTTTGTGAATGCATTACTCTTTTTATAAATATGAATCTTCATACAAATTGCTATCATCAATAAATGAAGGTGTAAGGAACAACAGTCTGTTTTCCGAATAATCCTTTCGAATGAGACTACATCGAATAGGGCATCCAAAGGGATTCACGACTCCCCCCCCCACCCCCACTCACACATATTTATAATAATTTTTGATTTCAGTTAGCTTGAGAGGGTTGTTCTTTAGTTTTTGATGATCTTGAACCCTCCAATACATACATACATGCATGCATGCATACATGCATACATACATATGAAATAGTCGCTGTTGGCGGTTGAAATAAATTTTCTAATAATGGATTTATGAGGCAGTCTTGAGGTTAATTAAACTTTTTATTTCGCATCTTGAACACATAAAGACAAGGACGACACAATACACACACAAACAAGTTGCAGCCGGCTACACGTTTACGCACACAAAATACAGAAGCGAAAAGAGAGTCGGTCTCCAGGAATCTCGATATTTATATGCACCTCAAATCACATGATCTGAGTATGTAGTTAGATGTAGTTTAAAATATTCTCGTTAGGCGGCTGGCTAATTTATTATTAAAATGTGGGTCCTGAAGGGATAGACCAGATAATTAAAAGGTATTTAAAAGGATTATATTACTGGGAATTATTACATATATATATAAACATAACGTGATACTTATTTTTTTACTCCTTAACGGGTAACACAATTTTAACCACACCTTTATTTCCTAAAAATAGAACCGCGTCATCATTTTTCGTGACGGGGCGATTCAATATTGTATCAGCGATCGTACCAGACCA
Organism: Trichonephila clavata; assembly: GCA_019973975.1. Classification (NCBI taxonomy): domain Eukaryota; kingdom Metazoa; phylum Arthropoda; class Arachnida; order Araneae; family Nephilidae; genus Trichonephila; species Trichonephila clavata. Next base: position 62,445 of record BMAO01034570.1, read on the forward strand.
ATCAGCTTGTTAAACCAGTAAATCATACGACTGAGGAATGTTCCAGAAGCTTCTTGGAGAAGTCTATAAGCCGAGATCTCTGGAATAAAAGAGAAGAGCGCTTTTGACTAATGCAAGCTGTCCTTAGTGATTCTTGTTGCTTATATGAACCACTTATTTGTGCATTGTATTTGAAGAATCCTAAGTAAATCCATGCCGCTAAGTAAATATTTTCTGGGTGAATTTCAAGGAGTTTAATCTGGTTTAAAGTAAAATGTATTATTCATATATGGAGTTGAAATAACGCTTTGTACCATTTGCAACTTAGTCTCGCTTTTCTTTGTGGCCACGGTAGCCTAATGGTCAAGGTAACGGCCTCGTGGCTGGCGTGTTATGAGTTCGAGCCCAGTATCACTGAAGACCCGCCGTGTAGGGGAGCGATGCACGTTCAATCTGTCGAGAGCTCACATCCTCCGGTTGGTGTAGTGTGGTAGTTAGGAGAGGGGGTGCCAGCTCAGGTGCCGTCCTCGTCACTTGATCATGGTTCACAATTACGAGGTCCGTCACCAAAATCCTCGTGTAGCTGAACAGTGCGACGTTCGCTCACTCACCCGCTTTTCTATATTAATTCTTTGTTTCATACAATATGAATTTGCATAATTAATTTTATTAATGCTTACTTCATGTGGGCTGTCCATGTAAAGGGGGCCAGAGACATGCATGTAAGAGCCTCATGTAGAATGTGTGCACATTATATATTTATCATTGTTTAATACAAATAGTTTCTCCGAGCTTGAAATATTTAAACCACTTTATAAGTTTTCGATACATCCCAAAATACATAAATCAATGGGAATATCATAAACTTTCTGTTTGGTTGTGCATTTGACGCTAAGGTGGAATTGAAAGAGTGCATCAAACCTAAAGTGGTGTCAGGAGGAAATGCTTGACTGAGAGATAATAAGGTGTTTTCTGGTGCCGGAGTCAAATTTGTGTATGCCACGTCAAACAGTTTTTAAACCATGGCAAAAAATTAAAACAAGATTCAGAATAAAAAACGGAAATAATGTGATAAATTGGAAGCATTGTAAGGGAAATTTCATAAGAATCGTATTAGTTGAAATACAAAATTGCTTTTAAGAAACTTGTAATTTATAAGTTGTAAAAGGATGTCAGATCTGAAGAATCCAGTGAGGCTACACACAGACAACAAATGATTGACATATGTTCAAGTTTCGGATGCTCATTTTAGATTGAAATGTAGGGCAAAAAATATAAAAAGGAGAGATTTATATCTGTGAACAATCATCGAGTTGAAAGAAATGCTAGTTAAAAAATTTATTTGCCACATAAATAAATTGAAAAGATGATGTTATTTTAAAAAATTTTGTTGCATTTCATAACAATTAGTTTTATATTACCGATGCCACCGAAGACCCGTGAAGAGGGGGCCGCGACACATTAAATCTGTCCAGATTCAAACGTCCTCTCGTTGGTGTGGTGTAAAAATTAAGAGAGGGGGTGCCAGCTCAGGTGTCATCCTCGTCACGCGACCATTATTCACATTGATGAGGTCCGTCGACAATAGCCCTCGTGCAGCTTTATAGTGCGACGTGCGTGCGTTCATGAAACTCTCCCTCCCTCCATATTAGGAATTAAAAATTTGCTTTTTCTACGTTATTTGATTTTCTTTCACTTTTTCCTCGGAATATTAAACAAATTAATTATAAAGCAAAACGCAGAAAGTAAGAAAAAGCTTGTTAAGAAGGAGACTGAAAAGGGAAAATTCTACGAATGAAACGCTTTTTCTTCCCGACTCTCTGAGCACGAGGAATTGGTTTTGAGCCAATGAGCACACAACTTAAATGAGTCAGCGAATGTAATTCCAAATAAAAGTTTTTTATATTTCCGTATTTTTTACGAATTTTTAAATTCGAATCTAAAAAGCTTTAAATTCACGTTTTCCGAACGGAAACATTATTTGAAAAATTTTCGGTTATTAATTAGAATGGATAACCTTCGAACCAATTCTTGGAAGCTGTTTGTATGTAATCACTGTTACATAATAATTTATTTCAGGAAAGTAAATAAATAAAATAAAATAAAAATTTAACACATCAGGTTTTTTTCCCTCAACGTCCTCTTTTTTATTTGGAAAGATCACTACCCTTTTACATCAACAAAAAAACACTCTTAACTTCAATAGTCATAAAATAGTATGTTAAAGAGAAAGTTGGGAAAAGAATCAAAGCACACACAGGAATGATTTTTTTATTAAAATTTTTTTAAACTATTTTTCCGAGAATTCAGAAAATATTATTTTTGACGATGTTTAATTAATTTTTGCTATTGAGTATAATGTATTGTTTAAAAGAAAAGAAAAAAATTGTTTTAAAAACCTATTACGAATTCCTTTTTTCCTTTCAGCATATTGAATAGTTTTACATTTTATTTTTAAATCCCCCCCCCTCTATTTTATCACTGTTAAAAGGAGAATTTAAAATTTCATTATGATCACAATTCATTCTATGCTACAAAGGAGAATGCTATGTGTTCATATAAATACATAACAAACAAACAAAATTATGTCTGATTTAAGTTCCAAAATTCAACGATAGATGGCTCTCCGACATCACTCGTTTCAATATCTTCACATGTTATTTTCAGCGAAGGAATTGTGTTTGTGTGGAAGAGATATTTAACTTTAAAGAAGGTTTACACATATCTTATTTTCTTTTTTCGTTTGTTTCTTTCTTTAAACTAGATGGTAGTTTAGAACTTTTGTGAAAAAAAGATCTATGTACGGACATTTTAGGATGAATTTGTGTTTTTCTTTTTTCGTTTTTGTGATAAGTACGTTCATGTTTATATAGTATATTTACATACATAAGATAAAACGCAAATTCTTAAAAAAAATAAATAAAATAATAAAATATCAAACCGTCAAAACGAACGTTATTTTGAAAATAATCGAGTTCAAATTTAGTTTGAAATATGCTGTTGATCTGACGATGTCAGAACGAGGACCATGAAATTAATTGTTGGAAAGAGCTGGATGTAGGCCTGTCGTTAACCGTAGCTTTGAGCACCATGCAGGTGACAATATGTTGTGGCTCGATTGCACCCCAATTTTAGGGAGAACACCCTGGAGGTGTGGTCAGGAGCTTCCCACCTCTCTTCTCCTTCCACCACCTTCACAAGAGGACTTGCGGCTCGACAGCTTTTTGGAGTATCACCATGCCGCGAAGTCATTATGCATTTACAAACATCCATGCTTTTCCGTAATTCGAACGCAGGCCCATCGGCACCGCAGTCAGTGTCATTAACCACCATACCCGATGGGCGGACAGTTTGAAATATAAATTAACTAAGTGCAACTCAGACTTAAAGGACCGAAAAAAAGGCATTTAACTCATTCAATTGATCCAATCCTTTCTCTATTGCAACTTGGTAGGCTAAAATTGATATATCCGGATGCATCAAGGCTCAAAAAGTTAAAATTTTAAAAATTGGGGTGCTCACCATTGTAAGACTTGAAAAGTGTCAAGACACAAAAACGTTAAAATTCTAAAATAGTAATAATATCTAACAATTTTTAAAGCAGAATAATCATCAGCAATTCACTCAAGATTAAAATAAAAGTATCCAGAAGCAAGAAAATCTCAAAAATTTAAGAGTTAAAATTCTAAAAATTTGGAAATTCGCGGTGTAATGTTCGAAAAATACCAAGATTAAATATTTTAAATACTGTAATAAAAATTGAAATTGTACAAATATAATAAAATTGTTTTTTTTTAAATTGTATTTTGAAATGTGATAAATTGAGAAAAAGGAGTGTATATATATATATACTTCGATCATTTCATTACAAAATATCCCTCATTTCCTGCAATGAGATTAATCATGATCCAGTCAATTGCAACACAATTGGGATTGCTGATTATTATATCACTCGAATATCGACAGAATGAAGTAATTGAATTTTAAGAACACAATTGAAGAAAGTTCTAGGTTGAAAAAATTTGTTTTATTTCATTTTAAGAGAGAAATTCTCTTTTTCCCACAACGTTATTTTAGGTAAGTTTGTAACAACTTTTACTTATCAAGATTTGGCACATTGAAAGGCAAAGATAATGTGCGAGATTGTATGATTTCATCAATGAAGTCAGTGGCGCACACAGGAATTTTTCATGGAGGGTCCAGTGTCGATAGTCCACTATTCTCGTATCACGTTCCAATACGCCACCCAACAAATTCTTTTGATTTTTTGTCGATTTTCGGTAACAAAAAACAGTAAAAAATTAATTGTTGAATGAATAATTCGCATTAATTAATAAAATGAATTATTAATAACAAATACTAAATCAAATTTTACGTACTATATGCAAAGGATTATAATCAATTGAAAAAAAAAATCATGGGCTTTGGGGGGGGGGTACGCACCCGGGGACCCCCCCCCCCACCTTGAGTACGGCACTGAATAAATTCATAGCCATTTTAGAATGGTTTACTTTCTTATGGCAAATAAAAATGGTATTTTGAAATTTTTACCAGCATTTGTACCACATTAAAGTGTGAGTGTTTTCTTTTTTTTGGAAATGAAAAATAAGAAATATATTGGAGTGATAAATTTACAACCTAATTGAAATTGCATATTTTTTCCCGTTCTAACACTTCTATTTTTTTTTCTATTTTGAGATGCGTTAGGGCTCGAATATTATTCTTAATTCTAATAAATTTGTAGAAGTTATGGGTTAATAAATTTGAAAAAGTTGCAATCCCTTAATTTTCAGAAAGTTTGCTACATTTTAAGTGAAACACCACCATTGATTTCTTGAAACTGTCTTCTTTTTTCATTATTAAAGAAGCTAATAAATCCGAAATAAATAAGTTAGCTAAGTCAAAGATGCATTAAAAATCTCTATTAAGGAAATCAATAAATAAAGAAAAAAAATTCAAAAACTTCGCTACTATTCGGGAATGCAGAGAGCAGGGGTAGCTGTAGATTGGCTGCTGGCATTTTCGAATCGTGAATTCGAGTCCTGGTGCTACTAGAGACCTGCTATACAGAGAGCACGTTAAAGCTCTCAAATCTTAAAGGACTGGTGTTGGTCTCGTATAAAAAATTGGAGAGTGAGTGTCAGCTCAGGTGTTGTCCACGTTACTTGACCAAGGATCAAAATTGTGAGTTCCATTGTCAACAAACCTAGAGTAGCTTCAAAGTGCGACGCTAACAAAAAATCTAATCCAATCTATTGCAGAAAGCACACACTATGCGGAGCTCATTAGGATATTCATGGAAAGAACATTTCTCATTTGGATGTAATTCGCGATTTCGTTCAAAAGCTTCCATTATTTACAGAGTGAACTGCCACTATGGAAAAAAAATTAATAAACTTATACACACTTACACTTATAGAAAAATTAAATGTTCATTAATCCGTGATTCACATTTGATTTAAAACCTTCGGAAATTTTTTGGCTTTGCAAGCTAATACATAAAAAAATTAAAATATAAAAGAGCGTATAAGATGGACTTGCAATTCTTTTTTTTTAAAATCTTCTCGATCATCACAAAAAAGAAATATTTTTATGAGAACAACATAATGCCCAAAATGGGGAAAGCAAAAATATTTTCCCCCTCCTCCTGAAGTAAGGATTTTTAAAGAAATATCTTTTGTTGGAAATATCCTGTGGAGAAATGTCACAGATACGGAACACTGCAGACAGAGTCTCGCGCAGTTTTCACTAAATACAAATCTCTGCTTCCAGTGTTCTACTCGAAAGTGTCCGCTACTATAACTTGTAGGTGACGCTTTTACTCATTGTTCAGTCGTACTTTACTGTGGCGTAACAGAGAACACTGTCCCTCCCCTGCAAAATTAGGTTTTGGGCCCCTAGCAGGATCTTAAAAAGGATTGCAATACCATATCAAGCTTTGCCCCCCTCCTCCCGCAATACGGGGATTGCGGAGGTGTACGTTACGCCACTGATAATTAATTCATTGACTAGAAGGAGGGTAGCAACAGCTTGTATCCTTACTAATACAAGGTTTATGTGATACAATTTTATCCGTATATCGAGATTTGTATTTTTAAAATTCTTTTTGGTGGATCTCACTGTTTCAATATAGCGAAGACTACTATAGTATAAAGAGAACAAAAGCAGTATTATTTATTTAACACACAGAATATGCAATAATATATTGCTCTTTCATGTTCCTTTATTCAATGTTCAATGAGGTTCCTCCTTGGAGGCTCCTAAAACTTTACAAGATGTTGAAAAGCGTCGACTAGAGGGCGTTTCTGTACAGATAAATTTTTGTTTTGTTATGTGTAAGAGCTCAGTGGCAGGTGAGCTACCGTTTTGAGCAGTTGTAAGCTGTAATTGAAGGGTTGGTTGCCATAATAATACAATCTAAGTTTTAATCGTATATGTTTTTTTTTCATGTTTCTTAATGTAAATAAGTAATAAAAGTTTTCTAAGAGACAAAAAAATGGAGTTGTCTTTATCTGACTGAACCATCATATGTTACACAAGGCCTTTTTGGACTCCTTTCACTGCTTCAAATAAAATCCAGCCATTTGGAGAATATTTACCGGAAAGAATTGAGAGGCATAATTTCTAATTTGCCCTTGTTACATTAATGAGTAATAGGTGTCATGATAAGGGGAAAAAAATTTCAAGTATATTTACGTACAGAGGGAGAAAAAATGTTAAATGCTTTTTTTCTGTCTAAGGGAAAAGTCTAAAAAACAATTTTTTTCTAGAATATCTCATGGCAATTTAAGAACAAAGAATGATCTCCGTTCTGGGAGACATTTAATTGCTTTACGGGCATATCTTTATGAGAAAGAGAGAGAAGAGAGAGAGAGAGATTCGTACTCTTTTTTTTTTTCTTCTTTTTTTTTGTAACAAAAATTGTTTTCTGCATTTGTTGTTTTATACAAAATCAAAAATCATCAAGTGATTTATATGAAAGCATTGGCTCTAATTTCAATTTATATTCAATTTTCTTTAATTTAGAATTTTCGAATTGAATAATATATTAATACAAATAACTTGAAACAGAAAATCTTAGGAATCTAAGCCATATCACCTAAATTAAAATAAAAACACGCTATTATTTCTTCATCAATGATTGAAACTTGCTTTGATTCACAGAACAGTACACACATTGTTCTAAAAATAAATAATAGCATTTTTTTTAATTTTTAACTGGAGGAAAATATGTATTAAAAGTAGAATTTTAATAGGATCACATCGAAAAGAGCGATCGTGAGCTCGTAAAATTTTTAGGCCGAAATTTCAGTTTTAGGCTTTTGCTGGAACGGACTATTTGTTTTAATTGTCGATAATTAAAATGTCATTTCTTTTTTTAGGACGAGGACTTTTCGCATTGTTTGCTTTTAGCTTTCTCTCTCTGCCAATAAATATCTTAATAACTTCCCGTCAACCCTCTCACCACGCGGCGACGACATCTGCACACACAATTGACGCTACAAAGTGACAACTATTCCAACGGAGGCAATTGTGTGCTTAAGCATTTTAAATGCAAAGACAGGGAAAAGGTCATGTATTGAACAGAGCCGGAACTGAAGGAGGAAGCTATTAACCGTGCGGCCCACTGTTTCAATTGAAGGTTCCACACTTCGATGGGCTGTTCGAAGTAATTCCTGTTTATGTGATGATTGCGCGGCACGTTAATTTCTGCGAGTTCGTAGACCGCAAATGGAAATTACAGAGTGATTGAGTTGGTTATCGTACCCGATAACTAATAGTGTTCTCCCTCAACACAATTGCATCAGGTTATAATCGCCGCTTTCACCTCCATACCGATCGGTCTGTTCATTGACTTTGAACGGTACTCAACAACAGTCGTGCACTTTCAGGAAAACGGTACACTGCTCCTTTTCAAAAGGGTCGAGGTGGCTCAATGCTTTCGGTTGACAGTTCGAGTCCTGATTCTAACAAAGATCCATTTGTTGTGCAAAAGGATGAGACTGCAGTGTGTTACCCTAAATTAGGCCCTAAAATTCTTCCACAGATATTATCTAAGGTCATACAGAGTCATAATCAAGTTCATTGCCTGTCGTTTAATGCAATTATTACCGCTGCAATGTTAGCGGTAAACAAATTTAAAGTTAAGGTATAGCCCACGAACATAAAATTATTTTTAAAATGAATGTAATATCTTTCACATTTTAAAGTATTGGGTTATTCGGAAAGTAATTTCATTTTTTTTGTGGAAATGAAAGACAGTTTTCGTATAATAAACAAATACTTTATTAAATTATATATTGGCCGTTCTGGTCCAACACCTTCTGCCATCTTTCTGGTAGTAGCATAAGTCCACGCTCATAAAATTCTTGGTCTTTGCTGGCAAAAAACTGATCGAGGTGGTTTTTGACCTCCTCATTTGAGGTAAAGGTTTTACCGTCTAAAAAATTTTGGAGTGACCGGAACAAATAATAATCCGATGGTGCCAGGTCTGGAGAATATGATGGGTGTGGCATTGTATCCCATTCAAGCTGTAAAAGCTTTTGGCGAGTGACCAAACTTGTGTGAGGTCTCGCTTTGTCTTGGTGAAACACAACACCTTTCCTGTTGATTAGTTCTGACCTTTTCTGTTGAAGTGCATCATTCAGTTTGTCCAGCTGATGACAGTAGACTTCCGAATTAATCGTTGTGTTATCCGGTAAAAGCTTAAAAAAAAAACGATTCCTTTAAAATCCCACCAAACAGACATCATCACCTTTTTTTGGTGAATATCGGCTTTGGAAATGGTTTGAGCCGGTTCATCTTTTTTGCTCCATGACCTCTTGCGTTTGCCGTAGTAGTATACAACCCATTTTTCGTCCCCAGTGATGATGCGCTTCAAAAACGGATCATTTTCGTGACTTTTGAGAAGCGAATAGCTGACGTCAATGCGGCGACACAGATTTCTCTCTGTGAGAACATGGGGAATCCATACATCGAGCTTCGAGGATAATCCCAGGCCTTTCAAGTGGTCATAAACTGTTGAATTTGATAAATTTAATCTCAATCCGATCTCACGTGTTGTTATTCGCCGGTTCGCATCAACTAATGCCTTTATCGCTTCTTTATCAGTTTCAACCGGCCTCCCGACCGTGGTGCATCTTCGACATCAAAATTGCCGGATCGAAATTTAGCGAACCAGTTCTGGCACTGACGTACTGTCAACACACCTTCTTCATACACACATCGGTCAATTTCTTTCTGGTTTGAACAGCATTTTTACCCTTTCTGTAGTAAAACAGTAAGATATGTCGAAAATGCCGCTTATCGCTCTCCATATTTAAAAGGGCACCAACCAAAAACTACTGCGTAGAATTAATTGGAATTTTTCACACACAAGCCTTGCTATATGAGCTCTCAAAGCATATAAAAAATATACGGCTTAAATGTGAAGTTGGGTGCAAAAAAATACAATTAAATCCTCTGTCGGGAAAAAACGAAATTACTTTCCGAACAACCCCATAGAATGATTATTGCGTGATACAAAATGAAAATTACGTCTTACGTACGGTTTGGGATTCTTTGTCTTGGTAGATTGAAATATTCCATAAGCAAAATTTTTTGAGAACTGCTGTTTCCACTTTTTAATCCTCAACCCACAACGTGCTGCGAGAATAATTGCTTGAAATTATTTTCAATTTTTTACGTATGGATTCATTTGTTGGAAAGTAATACATAAAAATGTCTACAAGGTTTTAGGACAATTGCAAAATATAAATTAATAATCTCGAAGCAACCCTCCTCGCAGGTGTCTGCTTTTATTAGTTGTGTGTCGTACTATTAGAATCACTACGATTCTATAAGTTTGATAAGCTTATGAAACGAATTCAATAGTCGCTAGATAGCGACAATCAATTTCTTGCACCACTTCAGTTTTTTAAAATGATTTATGAGACATTTGTAGCATTGGATCGGATTCGGGTATTCTCTACAAGTTTTGATTTATTGTGAATCGGGCTTTTCTTCTAAAGGAAAATGGGCTGCAAAGTCGAACTAAACAAGTTTCTATATAATTAAAGTAGTTTCTAATGAAAGTAATTTGCAAACATAATCGAAACCTTAAAATGACCTCATTATGCGGTAAAATAATTGACTAGTATTCAAATTTTTTTTCATTAAGAAGATTTGTAAAAAAATATTCAACCATTTCACCCGTAGGAACTGGAAATTAAAATAGTTTCAAAACAACGATCGGTTTCTGTATATGCCGTATGAATTAATATTTTGTTCGTTTTAGAACATTTAGCCCTGATTTTATAGTTAAGAACTTTTTAGGTTAAACTACTTTCATTTTTCGGAAAGAAAAAAAAAATGCAAAGTTTTATGGAATGCTCCCTTTTTGTTCTCCTCCATCCCTGCGTTGTGTTTGTATATATATATAATTCCAAATTCATATATCCTATTACACTCCAAATTACCACCTTAAAAATTTCATTTTGATTCTCACTAAAGTGTGAAAACACAGAAAAACATTACTGAGTTATTTTAGCTCTAATGGTGAACTGTTCAAACTGTCATCCTTTGCTTTGGTATTATAAAGCACGTATTTAAAAAATAGTTTGCGGTAGTATTCATTTAACAATTTTTTACCGTAACATAACATAATAAGCTTAACATAATTGTGACAGTTGGGTAATAATTAATCAACTCGATTATATGCAATAATATCAGTTTACTGATTTCAGATATTTTTGTTAGTTAATTTCCCGTTTCAATTACAAGTGCAGTATAAAGTTAATAATATTGGTTGAATTATTTTCATACTTCTTTGTACATCTGATATTTTAATATAGATGTACATCATTAACAATGTGTGAATAAAATTAAATAATTACCTTAAAAGTTACTAATATTGTCCCCAGAGAGTCAACGTAAAAAATAAAGAAAAACTAATTTTAATCATTTTAGAGAAAGAGGAAATCCAGTATAAAAGCAATTGAATGTTTTTTTTTAGAATTTTAGACACTGAATCAACGGTTCGTGGTCAAGAAACGGCGTTATTGATAACATAAAAAAAGCACCAGTGTTGTTGGATGAAACGTTCAGAGATAGGTGTCAATCTCCAATAGAATGCAATTTTCTTTGGGTATTTGGGAGCTTGTAGAAAAGTTTTCGAATTCCCCTTTTTGTCCTACTTGGTTACTGCACTGAAGTAACTAAAGAGGTTATTTCTTTCTTTTGCATTTTTATCAACTGAAAAAAAAATACTTGACCCTTTTGTGTTCCAAGACAGACTATTATTAATTAAACACGAGGTAGAAAATCATAATTTTATATATTTTATATTCTGACATCAATAAATCAAAGTATAATAAAAAGCTGCTCAGGAATTGAACGGCAACATAATTCTTAAAGTTTTGGAAGTTCTTCAAAATATCTTCCTATGTATTTTTCATCTATTCCTAAATATAAATACATTGATCAAAAAATGTATAAATCATGTTATATTCATTTATTATGTGAGTGTAACAAGACAGCAACAAATCGGCAGCCAATGTGATTTCTGTTAGACCAAAACTGGGATGTAAAATTAACGTGAGAAAGATGAAATTAAAAACTCACATTCTGTGAAACAAGCAATCCGTTTGCTCCGTTATTTTATTAAAAGGGGTTTTTTTTTGAAAAAGTTATGCTTGTTTTCTTTTAAGAGTACTTTGTTCGAACGATATTAGTTCTAAAGAGAGAACGTTTAATTAGCTTTGGGTGAGAGATGAAAGGTCATACTTATTTATTTTATCATTCAGGTGAATTGGTTAATGCAGCTGAAAAAAGGACGAAATGAGGTACTTTGAAGATCCATCGCTTTCGCATCTATCACAGCATTGGCGCAAAATTGCGGTGTTAATTATCCAGATGAAGCGGATTATTTCCACATCGTGATTGCAAAAGGGAGAAGACGGGATAAACATCACTCGGGGCTCTCTTACTCTTTGATCACGAGGAAGGTCAAGGAAGTCTTCCCACGTCGCTTTTTATTATTTTCTTTCCCTCCCCTCTCCGGCCAGGGCAAATAAAACCCACTCGCGAAATTGCAGCGTTCCTCGGGGGTGGGCGGAGACGAATCGAATCTCCCATCGTCGGGCGAATAAAACTGTATATTATGTATCTCATCGGCACCCCTCCATCTTGAAGCGGCATCGGCACGAGCGGAGTGATTGTCCTCCAGATGACTACGCCCCCTACCTCTCCTTTATGAGGGGGGGGGGGGTTGGCTTATGGATGTAGGGGGAAATGTTTTATACAAAATATGTCTTCCTAGTAGCTTTTTATAAACAATGGCCACTAGCCAAAATTTCCACAAAAATGATTACATTGCTTATGCTTAAAGCTTTTTCTTCCTGCAGATATTAAAAAAGAAACAGCTTTTGGAATAGATTTCTGTACTCCTTATAGTAAATTATTTATTATTTTCTTTTAATGTTCACGCGCTTTTCCTTTTCTATGCATAAGACGAAAATGTTCTTACTTAACTTCAAATGTTTTTCTGGTTTCTTAGGGGGGAAGTGGTCTGTGTGGAAATTTTCTCTGACTGTTTACGCCTCAACTTTAGTGAGATCGAATCAAACGATATAAGGGGTCCCTATAAAATTTCGTATATCTTTAATTATGTATGGTATTTATGAGGGTAGGTTCACGAATTTCGACTCAAAAACTCATTTTTTAAGTTTTTGAATTTTTATAAACTAGGAATTTTTACGTTTCCAATGGTGCAAAAACTATCATTCTACGTGCAGTATAAGTATTTTTAATAATTTTTTTTAAATATTTTACCACCTGTCAAAGTCCCCCTGCCACGCCCATTCGAACCAAAACAAACTTTTTTCAGCATTGTAAGCCTCTCAATTTCATTCGTCTATTTTTAACTATTATTTAAAATACTTTGAACGACAACTTCTAGTAAAACAAACGAAGTGAACTGATTGTTTTTTTACTATTGAAAAGTGCTTCTTTTGTGCGTTTTGAAAGGTCTTCATTAGCTTTTGTTTTTGCTACATTTGCTATTATTTTGAAATTTTTTATATATTTTCTGGAAATTTTTGCTTTGTGAGTTACAGTTGTATTTCTCAAAACAATGCCAAAATTCAGCAATCAAGTTTTTAAGAAACGAATGAGCTTCGGATTGCGTTCTCAATCAAGAAAGTAAAGTAAATCGAGTGACAATTTGAATATTTCTGCTTCATCCAAGAAGCTGAAACCTTATATGAATTGCAGCGATCTTTTTGGAGAAAATGGAAATAGAAATGGAATTATAAATGGAATTATAAATATGACTTTATTGTCTGAAGCTCTAAAAATATCTGTATTATGTAAAGAATGCAAACCTAATAACATATTAATTAAATTTTTAAGAGAAGTTCAAGGTTTGATCACACAAAGCTTTCTATTTTTTGCGAATCTTGGGGATTCAGCCAACCATTTCTAAACTTTGATACGTATATGGCTTCATGCAATGGAAAAGAATCTAAAGCATTATGGAGTCAATACCAGGCTTTCATATGCAATGAAATGTATTGGTAAAGGTAAGGTTCCCTCTAAATTTTGTGTGGAGTTATGGATTTGAAATCAAAAAGATTTAAGGAAAAGGAATCAGAATCAGCCACAAAGGTATGCAAACTACAACTAAAGAATCCCACTGGTATGCCGGATATTCAGACATACCAGTTGCAATTCATGGCGCTTGGCTAAGACGTGGGCATACGTCTTTGAATGGTGCTGTCAATGAACAAGTGTGGGTACGAGTAAAGTGCTTGATGCATCAATTTTATCAAAACTTTGCAAGTGTTCCAACAAAATGCATTATGAGAACTGCATGACAAATCATTTTGGAAGTTTCAGGAGCCATTGAAATCCTCCAGCGCTCTGAAAGTTTGCATGGCCTCCGATATAACAAATTTTTGGGAGATGGTGACTCCAGGGCATATAAAGCAGTTAACGAGATGCAGCCTTATGAAAATACAGGTATTGAAAAACTGGAATGTGTTGACCATGTAGAGAAACGGATGAGGACTCGACTACGAGCTTTTAAACTAAAAATGAAAGGTAAGAAATTAAGTGATAAAAACATTGGATGGTCGCAGTAGACTTTCAGACGCCGAGGTTGACAAATTACAACAGTATTATGGATTAGCCATCAGAAGCAATAGTGGTAGTTTAATTTCAATGAAACAAACTATTTGAGCCACCTATTTCCACAAAGCATCTACAGATGCATATCGGCAACATGGTCTGTACACAACAAACGAAAATACCTCGTGTGGTACAACCAAGCAATTACAACAGGTGAAGTGTATAAACACAAGAGTACCTTGGCATCAGAAGTGCTCGATTGTATCAAAGATGTGTACAGGTAATTATCAATTCCTAACCTCCTTTTCAAATGCTTACATGAAAAGACACAAAACTGTAACGAGAGTGTAAACAGCATAATCTGGTCACGGATACCCAAAAACATTTTTATTCAAATGGACACGTTAAAAACAGGAGTACTAAATTATCGAGGTAATGCAATGAAAGCAGCTGATTGGGAGAGATTACGGAAAGTAAATCATGAGATTTTACAAAAATCTAAAGAAGCAAGGGTGAAGCAAAGGCATAAGAAATGTATATTAGAAAATAATTTAATGGAAAAAAGCAGTAACCCAAGCTATGGAGCTGGTATGCACTAATTACAATTAAATGTTTTACTAAAATCCATTTTTCTCAAAACTGTATTTTTTACCATTTGAGGAGGATTTGTTCCTAATTCTTAAACTACTGCGCTTAGCGGTATATAACTTTGTATATAATTGATAATTACACTCTAATACTTATACTTTAACCAAGGGAGTTTTTCAAAAAAGTATTCAAAATTAACACTTAGCATTAAACATCATAAAATTTCACTGTTTTTGAAAGGGGGAAAAATTCGTGCAAACAATTATTTAAAAAAAATATCTAGATATCTTATCTATAAAATCTCTGGTTAAAGTATGTATTATGGTTCAAACACACAAACAATTTATTATTATTTCAAATTAAACAAACGTGTATATTTAATTTGCAAATTAAATATACACGTTTAGTGCACACAAAAAAAAGAAAAAAGTTTTCTGAAAAGTAAATTATGCTTGATTTAATACAATTCAATACAATAAGCGAGCTTATATTTTTAAGGTGATTTTCCTTAGTTCATTTCTGTTTCATCAGCGCATTTTGTCAGTATGTAACAATTGGCAAACAAAGAATTATTTGTTCAATGTTTCAAAAGAGGATCAATCAAAGGTTTCCCTACTCAACTTTAATTACCTAAGAGAGACACGCTTCAGAAATTTGCTAAATCATTGCCAAAAAAAAAGTGATTTAAATGAATGATTGAAAAATGTTATTTGACGAAAAGGCTTGATTGTGTTATAAATGTGTCAAATGTTAAAAACAGAAACCATTCGAAGGAAATCGCGGGGGAAGTTCATCAGTCTCTTGCAGTGACTCTTGCAGTCTCTGAAACGAAAGCTTAAAATAATGACTGTAGGAATTAAAAAGAAATCGATAACTTCGTGGCTTTTAAAAATTGATTAAATAAAAAAGAAATCAATAACTAACTAAGAAACTGAGCAAGAAAAGCAATTAAATCAATTTTTTGCTGCTAAAGAAGAGAAAGAAGAGGAGGGGGGGGGGAACCAAATCCGATTGAAACCTTAAAATACCGCTAGGATATTGGACCTGTCAAAATGTTTTTACAAATTAACTGAGAGATACTGTAGCGTTTCCCAACCTTTTCATTCTTATGGAACACTTATGAAAAGTTCTAAAAAGAGAATCTCTGCGTCTGCGTAACAAAATGTTTTCATATTTTTACTGACGATCATTATAGGAAACAAAAATGGTTATCATTCTAGTTGTTTATTACAAAACACAAAAGTGTAATTGCAGCAAATGTAATAATTTTTAAAAAAACTAGGTATTCTCTTTAATAATAAATTTCTTCAGTATAATAATATTTTATAAATATAAATGTGAGTTTTGAGCTTTCTTTGGAAGATAGGTTTCGAATCGGGGTTGGTATACATATGCAGATTTCAGATTCCACAGAAGGCGATTTCTATCTTAACTTTTAATACTAATTAAACAAGAAAAGGCTTGTTCACACATGCTGGAAACTGCAGCAATGCGTTGAATGTACTCCTACGAATTGCTTTAGACTCAATTTGAACAGGAAATCTAGAATTTGTCTAAAAACATAACATTAAATCTTATTTTTTTTAAATCTCATTCATTCCTTCAATCTTTTTTTAATAAATTTCTTCATCAAATTCTTTTCAAAAGTTCATTTAATATTTAAACTGAAAAGTTGATTTTTTTTCCAGTTTATCACACAAAACCTTAAACATTATATATCAGTACTTCCTGCATTTTTCAATAATGTGATATTGTCAATTTTTTTTACTGCAACCTCTCCTAGCATTTTCGATGCTATAAATTTACATTCGGGCATTATTTGAACCTCACTCACTGTGGGGTGTTTTCGTTTCTGTGCAATAAGCTCAATATGTAACTACCTAAGTCTTTTTACAAACCAGGAATGTGTTTACAAAAAGTTGTACTCTGTTTTTATTTTTATTTTTCTTGTGAGACTTTCATAAAGTTTTAAAATAATCAACACTTTAAATTTTTGTATTAGCATAATTTGCCATGAAATATGTGTTGAATTTTATCGGAGTCATTGCTGTATTTGAATTATTTTTTTACCACAAATGAGACACAATAGAAGAAAACATTGGGAATCACCCATCCATGTAAAGAGCCCATTGATAAATACCTTTCATTATAACAACGAATCTTTTTTTGCTCCTCTTACTTTATCAGACTTTTGAAAAAATGTGTTGATTCTCCAAAGCTTCCTTACAGGAGGATTTTACGTATCTCCAGATCATACATTTACACTGAAAAGTAGATAAAAAATTTTACCTGGAGAGTTATTCTGCAGATCCTAATATCATAGGAACCATGCAATTCCTTTTATTGTTACTTCCTGTTTTTTTTTTTTATTCTTTATTCATTAAACCCATTAATTTTCTGTGTTTGGGGAAAAATTTCGCCGCCTTTTGCATTAGGTTAGATTTTACCAGTTCTCTTAGAATCAATACAAGTGGAATATTTTGCATCAAGATTTCTGAAATTCACAAAAGAAAATATATAAGTAATATCAAAAAATTTAAATGCTTCTCCATTGAAAACATCAAAATCACTTAGAACTGAATATCGCAGGTCATAAAGGTAACTCTTACTGGAAATAAATCATAGTTTAAAAAAATAATAAAAAACACCCGTTTATAGTTAATAGAGCTAAGTTGTAACTTAATCTTTTAGTCCCCAAATCTGGAAACGGGATCTGAAATTAGTCACCAGATGCGGGATGGGATCTAAAAATAGGAAATCATTAATCCTGGTCAGGACAATGGAACAAAATTATTAAATTACTGTATTGTCATCGGTCCTGGACAAGTGAGCAAAATTTAGAATTAATTTGACCTTTTAAAGAGGGTAAAAATTGAGTTCAAAGATTCCATTGCATACAGATGAAGCTTATAAAAGTGTGTTAAGAAAAGGTTTTATAAGTGAACTGGTTGTTTGAATTTAATAAAACATTAGCGTGAGGAATTAAAATATAACTATGCAGGCATTAATTTATAAATAAATGTTCTCATCGAATGTTTCAGATTTCTAAAAATTGTGAAACCATAGACAAAATTCGAAAAGTGTGATACCCAAAAGAAACTCTACTCAAAGTAAACTTAAATAGATTTTCCCTCAGAATTCAGATACTTTTCCTTTTCTGTGATGAAAATCACTCTTAATATGTGAATACGTTTATCATAATTTATTTTCGCATGCATTTATTTTTCTATTCTTATATTTATATATATTTTATTTTTATCTATCTTACATTTAACGATGTTCATGTTCATATTTTCCATATTTATATATTTATGCTTTTCTGCGTTTTTTA